>JBBBDQ010014861.1:0-10075 GCA_037127315.1 Ascarosepion bandense
AAAGGGAATGAGGATGGTTCGGGCGTAAAATGCGTAGCATGTCTGGTCTTAGCCGTGAAGGTTAGAACTGGTGGGAACTAAGGAATGTAGTTCATCCGAACACTTTCCATGGAACATGATAGAATAGCGAGAGGCTTGAGACGTCTGTGAGAAAGGGAATGAGGATGGTTCGTTACAATGCGTAGCATGGCTGGTCTTAGCGAAGGTTAGAACTGGTGGAACTAAGGAATGTAGTTCATTCGAACACTTTCCATGGAAATAGCGAGCAGAATAGCGAGAGGCTTGAGACGTCTGTGAGAAAAAGCGGGAATGAGGATGGTTCGTTACAATGTGCGTAGCATGTCTGGTCTTAGCCGTGAAGGTTAGAACTGGTGGAACTAAGGAATGTAGTTCATTCGAACACTTTCTCATGGAAATAGCGATAGAATAGGGAAAGGCTTACGACGTCTGTGAGAAAGGGAATGAGGATGGTTCGTTACAATGTGCGTAGCATGTCTGGTCTTAGCCGTGAAGGTTAGAACTGGTGAACCAGAAACGGAATGATCTGAACACTTTCCATGGAAATAGCGAGAGAATAGCGAGAGGTTTGGAGACGTCTGTGAGAAAGGGAATGAGGATGGTTCGTTACAATGTGCGTAGCATGGCTGGTCTAGCCGTGAAGTTGGAACTGGTGGAACTAAGGAATATAGTTCATCTGAACACTTTCCATGGAAATAGCTAGAACAGTTGAGAGGCTTGAGACGTCTGTGAGAAAGGGAATATGATGGTTCGTTACAACGTGCGCAGCATGGCTGGTCTTAGCCGTGAAGGTTAGAACTGTAGAACTAAGGAAATGTGTAGTTCATCTGAACACTTTCCATGGAAATAGCTATGTAGAAGAAAGTGAGAGGCTTGAGACGTCTGTGAGAAAGGGAATGGAGAGGATGGTTCGTTACAATGTGCGTAGCATGGCTGGTCTTAGCCGCAGAAGGTTAGAACTGGTGGAACTAAGGAATGTAGTTCATCTGAACACTTTCCATGGAAATAGCCATAGAATAGCGAGGCTTGAGACGTCTGTGAGAAAGGAAAACGAGGATGGTTCGTTACAATGTGCGTGAAAAGGCTGGTCTTAGCCGTGAAGGTTAGAACTGTGGAACTAAGGAGTGTAGTTCATCTGAACACCTTCGCGGAAATAGCGATAGAATAGCGAGAGGCTTGAGACGTCTGTAGAAAGGAATGAGGATAATGTTCGTTACAATGTGCGTAGCATGGCTGGTCTTAGCCGTGAAGGTTAGAACTGGTGGAACTAAGGAATGTAGTTCATCTGAACACTTCTTATGGAAATAGCTATAGAATAGCGAGAGGCTTGGAGACGTTCGTGAGAAAGGGAATGAGGATGGTTCGTCACAATGTGCGTAGCATGTCTCAGTTCCAGTCGTGAAGGTTAGAACTGGTGGAACTAAGGAAATGTAGTTCATCTGAACACTTTCCATGGAAATAGCGATAGAATAGCGAGAGGCTTGAGACGTCTGTGAGAAAGGGAATGAGGATGGTTCGTTATGCAATGTGCGTAGCATGTCTGCTATCTTGATCCGTGAAGGTTAGAACTGCGGAACTAAGGAATGTAGTTCATCTGAACACTTTCCATGGAAATAGCTATAGAATAGCGAGAGGCTTGAGACGTCTGTGAGAAAGTGAATGAGGATGGTTCGTTACAATGTGCGTAGCATGGCTGGTCTTAGCCGTGAAGGTTAGAATTGGTGGAACTAAGGAATGTAGTTCATCTGAACACTTTCCATGGAAATAGCTATAGAATAGCGAGAGGCTTGAGACGTCTGTGAGAAAGGGAATGAGGATGGTTCGTTACAACGTGTAGCATGGCTGGTCTTAGCCGTGAAGGTTAGAACTGGTGGAACTAAGGGAACGTAGTTCATCTGAACACTTTCCATGGAAATAGCTATAGAATAGCGAGAGGCTTGAGACGTCTGTGAGAAAGGGAATGAGGATGGTTCGTTAAGTAACGTGCGTAGCATGGCTGGTCTTAGCCGTGAAGGTTAGAACTGGTGGAACTAAGAGTGTAGTTCATCTTGAACACTTTCATGGAAATAGCTATAGAATAGCGAGAAGTTTGAGACGTCTGTGAGAAAGGGAATGAGGATGGTTCGTTACAATGTGCGTAGCATGGCTGGTTCGATGTGAAGGTTAGAACTGGTGGAACTAAGGAATGTAGTCTACCTGAACACTTTCCATGGAAATAGCTATAGAATAGCGAGAGTTTGAGACGTCTGTGAGAAAGGAAATGAGGATGGTTCACACAACGTGTGCGTAGCATGGTTGGTCTTAGCCGAAGGTTAGAACTGGTGGAACTAAGGAATGTAGTTCATCTGAACACTTTCCATGGAACAGCTATAGAATAGCGAGAGTTTGAGACGTCTGTGAGAAAGGGAATGAGGATGGTTCGTTACAATGTGCGTAGCATGGCTGGTCTTAGCCGTGAAGGTTAGAACTGGTGGAACTAAGGAGTGTAGTTCATCTGAACACTTTCCATGGAAATAGAAAGCCATAGAATAGCGAGGCTTGAGACGTCTGTGAGAAAGGGAATGAGGATGGTCTGTTACAATGTGCGTAGCATGGCTGGTCTTAGCCGTGAAGGTTAGAACTGGTGGAACTAAGGAATGTAGTTCATCTGAACACTTTCCATGGAAATAGCTATAGAATAGCGAGAGGCTTGAGACGTCTGTGAGAAAGGGAATGAGGATGGTTCGTTACAATGTGCGTAGCATGGTTGGTCTTAGCCGTGAAGGTTAGAACTGGTGGAACTAAGGAATGTAGTTCATCTGAACACTTTCCATGGAAATAGCTTACAGAATAGCGAGAGGTTTGAGACGTCTGTGAGAAAGGGAATGAGGATGGTTCGTTACAATGTGCGTAGCATGGCTGGTCTTAGCCGTGAAGGTTAGAACTGGTGGAACTAAGGAATGTAGTTCATCTGAACACTCCTCTATGGAAATAGCTATAGAATAGCGAGAGGCTTGAGACGTCTGTGAGAAAGGGAATGAGATGGTTCGTTACAATGTGCGCAGCATGGCTGGTCTTAGCCGTGAAGGTTAGAATTGTAGGAACTAAGGAATGTAGTTCATCTGAACACTTTTCCATGGAAATAGCTATAGAATAGCGAGAGGCTTTGAGACGTCAGAGAAAGGGAATGAGGATGGTTCGTTACAATGTGCGTAGCATGGCTGGTCTTAGCCGTGAAGGTTAGAACTGGTGGAACTAAGGAATGTAGTTCATCTGAACACTTTCCATGGAAATAGCTTTCATAGAATAGCGAGAGGCTTGAGACGTCTGTGAGAAAGGGAATGAGGATGGTTCGTTACAATGTGCGTAGCATGGCTGGTCTTAGCCGTGAAGGTTAGAATTGGTGGAACTAAGGAATGTAGTTCATCTGAACACTTTCCATGGAAATAGCTATAGAATAGCGGAGAGGCTTGAGACGTCTGTGAGAAAGGGAATGAGGATGTATTCGTTACAATGCGTAGCATGGCTGGTCTTAGCCGTGAAGGTTAGAATCAGAACTAAGGAAATGTAGTTCATCTGAACACTTTCCATGGAAATAGCTATAGAATAGCGAGAGGCTTGAGACTGCTCAGAGAAAGGAATGAGGATGGTTGTTACAATGTGCGTAGCATGGCTGGTCTTAGCCGTGAAGGTTAGAATTGGTGGAACTAAGGAATGTAGTTCATCTGAACACTTTCTTATGGAAATAGCCATAGAATAGCGAGAGGCTTGAGACGTCTGTGAGAAAGGGAATGAGGATGGTTCGTTATGCAATGTGCGAAAGTATGGCTGGTCTTAGCCGTAGAAGGTTAGAACTGGTGGAACTAAGGAATGTAGTTCATCTGAAATACTTTCCATGGAATAGCTATAGAATAGCGAGAGTTTAGACGTCTGTGAGAAAGGGAATGAGATGGTTCGTTACAATGTGCGTAGCATGGTTGGTCTTAGCCGTGAAGGTTAGAACTGGTGGAACTAAGGAATGTAGTTCATCTAACACTTTCCATGGAAACAGCTATGCAGAATAGCGAGAGGCTTGAGACGTCTGTGAGAAAGGAATGAGGATGGTTCGTTACAATGTGCGTAGCATGGCTGGTCTTAGCTGTGAAGGTTAGAACTGGTGGAACTAAGGAACGTAGTTCATCTGAACACTTTCCATGGAAATAGCTTACAGAATAGCGAGAGGCTTGAGACGTCTGTGAGAAAGGGAATGAGGATGGTTCGTTACAATGTGCGTAGCATGGCTGGTCTTAGCCGTGAAGGTTAGAACTGGTGGAACTAAGGAATGTAGTTCATCCGAACACTTTCCATGGAAATAGCTATAGAATAGCGAGAGGCTTGAGACGTCTGTGAGAAAGGGAATGAGGATGGTTCGTTAAGTAATGTGCGTAGCATGGCTGGTCTTAGCCGTGAAGGTTAGAACTGGTGGAACTACGAATGTAGTTCATCTGAACACTTTCCATGGAAATAGCTGCAGAATAGCGAGAGGCTTGAGACGTCTGTGAGAAAGGGAAATGAGGATGGTTCGTTACAATGTGCGTAGCATGGCTGGTCTTAGCCGTGAAGGTTAGAACTGGTGGAACTAAGGAATGTAGTTCATCTGAACACTTTCCATGGAAATAGCTATAGAATAGCGAGAGGCTTGAGACGTCTGTGAGAAAGGGAATGAGGATGGTTCGTTGGTAAATGTGCGTAGTACGGCTGGTCTTAGCCGTGAAGGTTAGAACTGGTGGAACTAAGGAATGTAGTTCATCTGAACACTTTCCATGGAAATAGCTATAGAACAGCGGGAGAGGCTTGAGACGTCTGTGAGAAAGGGAATGAGGATGGTTCGTTACAATGTGCGTAGCATGGCTGGTCTTATACGTGAAGGTTAGAACTGGTGGAACTAAGGAGTGTAGTTCATCTGAACACTTTCCATGGAAATAGCTATAGAATAGCGAGAGGCTTGAGACGTCTGTGAGAAAGGGAATGAGGATGGTTCGTTACAATGTGCGTAGTATGCATGGTCTTAGCCGTGAAGGTTAGAACTGGTAGAACTAAGGAATGTAGTTCATCTGAACACTTTCCATGGAAATAGCTATAGAATAGCGAGAGGCTTGAGACGTCTGTGAGAAAGGGAAAATGAGGATGGTTCGTTACAATGTGCGTAGTATGGCTGGTTCTTTAGCCGTGAAGGTTAGAATTGGTGGAACTAAATAAATGTAGTTCATCTGAACACTTTCCATGGAAATAGCTATAGAATAGCGAGAGGTCGAGACGTTCGTGAAAGGGAATGAGGATGGTTCGTTACAATGTGCGCGTAGCATGGCTGGTCTTAGCCGTGAAGGTTAGAACTGGTGGAACTAAGGAGTGTAGTTCATCTGAACACTTTCCTCTATGGAAATAGCTATAGAATAGCGAGAGGCTTGAGACGTCTGTGAGAAAGGGAATGAGGATGGTTCGTTACAATGTGCGTAGCATGGCTGGTCTTAGCCGTGAAGGTTAGAACTGGTGGAACTAAGGAATGTAGTTCATCCTTGAACACTTATGGAAATAGCTATAGAATAAAGGGAGTGCTTGAGACGTCTGTGAGAAAGGGAATGAGGATGGTTCGTTACAATGTGCGTAGCATGGCTGGGTCTTAGCCGTGAAGGTTAGAACTGGTGGAACTAAGGAAACGTAGTTCATCTGAACACTTTCCATGGAAACAGCTATAGAATAGCGAGAGGCTTGAGACGTCTGTGAGAAAGGGAATGAGGATGGTTCGTTACAACGTGCGTAGCATGGCTGGTCTTAGCCGTGAAGGTTAGAACTGGTGGAACTAAGGAATGTAGTTCATCTGAACACTTTCCATGGAAACAGCTACAGAATAGCGAGAGGCTTGAGACGTCTGTGAGAAAGGGAATGAGGATGGTTCGTTACAATGTGCGTAGCATGGCTGGTCTTAGCCGTGAAGGTTAGAACTGGTGGAACTAAGGAGTGTAGTTCATCTGAACACTTTCCATGGAAATAGCTATAGAATAGCGAGAGCTTGAGACGTCTGTGAGAAAGGGAATGAGGTGATGGTTCGTTGCTAACGTGCGTAGCATGCTTAGCCTAGCCGTGAAGGTTAGAACTGGTGGAACTAAGGAGTGTAGTTCATCTGAACACTTCTTCTGCTGGAACAGGCTATAGAATAGCGAGAGGCTTCGAGACGTCTGTGAGAAAGGAATGAGGATGGTTCGTTACAATGTGCGCAGGCGGCTGGTCTTAGCCGTGAAGGTTAGAACTGGTGGAACTAAGGAGTGTAGTTCATCTGAATACTCTATGGAAATAGCTATAGAATAGCGAGAGGCTTGAGACGTCTGTGAGAAAGGGAATGAGGATGGTTCGTTACAATGTGCGTAGCATGGCTGGTCTAGCCGTGAAGGTTAGAACTGCGGAACTAAGGGAATGTAGTCTATCTGAACACTTTCCATGGAAATAGCTTTAGAACAGCGGAGAGGTCGGAGACGTCTGTGAGAAAGGGAATGAGGATGGTTCGTTACAATGTGCGGCGCGGCTGGTCTAGCCGTGAAGGTTAGAACTGGTGGAACCATGAGTGTAGTTCATCTGAACACTTTCCATGGAAATAGCTATAGAATAGCGAGAGGCTTGAGACGTCTGTGAGAAAGGGAATGAGGATGGTTCGTTACAATGTGCGTAGCATGGCTGGTCTTAGCCAAGAAGGTTAGAACTGGTGAACTAAGGAGTGTAGTCTATCTGAACACTTTCCATGGAAACAGCTATAGAATAGCGAGAGTTTGAGACGTCTGTGAGAAAGGGAATGAGGATGGTTCGTTACAATGTGCGTAGCATGGCTGGTCTTAAATGTGAAGGTTAGAACTGGTGGAACTAAGGAGGAAGTTCATCTGAACACTTTCCATGGAAATAGCTTTAGAATAGCGAGAGGCTTGAGACGTCTGTGAGAAAGGGAATGAGGATGGTTCGTTACAATGTGCGTAGCATGTCTGGTCTTTGGCCAGGAAGGTTAGAACTGGTGGAACTAAGGAGTGTAGTTCATCTGAACACTTTCTTCTTATGAAATAGCTATAGAATAGCGAGAGGCTTGAGACGTCTGTGAGAAAGGAATGAGGATGGTTCGTTACAATGTGCGTAGCATGTCTGGTCTTAGTCATGTAATAGAACTGGTGGAACTAAGGAGTGTAGTTCATCTGAACACTTTCCATGGAAATAGCTTTAGAATAGCGAGAGGCTTGAGACGTCTGTGAGAAAGGGAATGAGGATGGTTCGTTACAATGTGCGTAGCATGGCTGGTTCTAGCCGTGAAGGTTAGAACTGGTGGAATCAAGGAATGTAGTTCATCTGAACACTTTCCATGGAACAGCTATAGAATAGCGAGAGGCTTGAGACGTCTGTGAGGGAAAGGGAATGAGGATGGTTCACAATGTGCGTAGCATGGCTGGTCTTAGCCGTGAAGGTTAGAACTGGTGGAACTAAGGAGGTAGTTCATCTGAACACTTTCCATGGAAATAGCTATAGAATAGCGAGAGGCTTGAGACGTCTGTGAGAAAGGGAATGAGGATGGTTCGTTACAAATGTGCGTAGCATGGCTGGTCTTAGCCGTGAAGGTTAGAACTGGTGGAACTAAGGAATGTAGTTCATCTGAACACCTTCCATGGAAATAGCTATAGAATAGCGAGAGGCTTGAGACGTCTGTGAGAAAGGGAAACGAGGATGGTTCGTTACAAATGCGTATAATGGCTGGTCTTACGAAGGTTAGAACTGGTGGAACTATGAGTGTAGTTCATCTGAACACTTTCCATGGAAATAGCTATAGAATAGCGAGAGGCTTGAGACGTCTGTGAGAAAGGGAATGAGGATGGTTCGTTACAATGTGCGTAGTACGGCTGGTCTTAGCCGTGAAGGTTAGAACTGGTGGAACTAAGGAATGTAGTTCATCTGAACACTTTCCATGGAAATAGCTATAGAATAGCGAGAGGCATGAGACGTCTGTGAGAAAGGGAATGAGGATGGTTCGTTACAATGTGCGTAGCATGGCTGGTCTTAGCCGTGAAGGTTAGAACTGGTGGAACTAAGGAGTAAAGTTCCATCTGAACACTTTTCTCATGGAAATAGCTATAGAAGAAGGGAGAGAGGCTTGAGACGTCTGTGAGAAAGGGAATGGTGACGGTTCGTTGTATAATGTGCGTAGCATGGCTGGTCTTAGCCGTGAAGGTTAGAACTGTGAACTAAGGAGTGTAGTTCATCTGAACACTTTCTCCATGGAAATAGCTATAGAATAGCGAGAGGCTTGAGACGTCTGTGAGAAAGGGAATGAGGATGGTTCGTTACAATGTGCGTAGCATGGCTGGTCTGGCCGTGAAGCAGCGGAACTGGTGGAACTAAGGAATGTAGTTCATCTGAACACTTTCCATGGAAACAGCGATAGAACAGGCGAGAGGCTTGCTACGTCTGTGAGAAAGGGGAATGAGGGACAATTTGCCACATCAGGTGTAGCCTGGCTGGTCTTAGCCGTGGACAAGAACTGGTGGAACTAAGGAAACGTAGTTCATCTGAACACTTTCTTACGGGAATAGCTATAGAACAGTGAGAGGCTTCGAGACGTCTGTGAGAAAGGGAATGAGGATGGTTCGTTACAATGTGCGTAGCATGGCTGGTCTTAGCCGTGAAGGTTAGAACTGGTGGAACTAAGGAATGTAGTTCATCTGAACACTTTCCATGGAAATAGCTATAGAATAGCGAGAGGCTTGAGACGTCTGTGAGAAAGGGAATGAGGATGGTTCGTTACAATGTGCGTAGCATGGCTGGTCTTAGCCGTGAAGGTTAGAACTGGTGGAACTAAGGAGTGTAGTTCATCTGAACACTTCTCCATGGAAATAGCGATAGAATAGCGAGAGGCTTGAGACGTCTGTGAGAAAGGGAATGAGGGATGGTTCGTTACAATGTGCGTAGTATGTCTGGTCTTATCCGTGAAGGTTAGAACTGGTGGAACTAAGGAGGAAGTTCATCTTTGAACACTTTCATGGAAATAGCTATAGAATAGCGAGAGGCTTGAGACGTCTGTGAGAAAGCGGAAATGAGGATGGTTCGTTACAATGTGCGTAGCATGGCTGGTCTTAGCCGTGAAGGTTAGAACTGGTGAACTAAGGAGTGTAGTTCATCTGAACACTTTCTTCATGGAAATAGCTATAGAATAGCGAGAGGTTTGAGACGTCTGTGAGAAAGGGAATGAGGATGGTTCGTTACAATGCGTAGCATGGCTGGTCTTAGCCGTGAAGCTGTTAGAATCAGGAACTAAGGTCGAAGTTCATCTGAACACTTTCCATGGAAATAGCGATAGAATAGCGAGAGGCTTGCTACGCTCGTGAGAAAGCGGGTCGAGGATGGTTCGCCACAATGTGCGTAGCCTGGCTGGTCTTAGCCGTGAAGGTTAGAACTGGTGGAACTAAGGAATGTAGTTCATCTGAACACTTTCTCAGGAAATGCTATAGAATAGCGAGAGGCTTGAGACGTCTGTGAGAAAGGAATGAGGATGGTTCGTTACAATGCGTAGCATGGCTGGTCTTAGCCGTGAAGGTTAGAACTGTGGAACTATGAATGTAGTTCATCTGAACACTTTCTTATGGAAATAGCTATAGAATAGCGAGAGGCTTGAGACGTCTGTGAGAAAGGGAATGAGGAGTGGTTCGTTGCAATGCGTAGCATGGCTGGTCTTAGCCGTGGTTGGGTTAGAACTGGTGGAACTAAGGAGTGTAGTTCATCTGAACACTTTCCATGGAAATAGCGATAGAATAGCGAGAGGCTTGGAGAGGTCTGTATAGGAATGAGGATGGTTCGTTACAATGCGTAGCATGGCTGGTCTTAGCTGTGAAGGTTAGAACTGGCGGAACTAAGGAGTGTAGTTCATCTGAACACTTTCCATGGAAATAGCTATAGAATAGCGAGAGGCTTGAGACGTCTGTGAGAAAGCGGGAATGGAGGATGGTTCGTTACAATGTGCGTAGCGCATGGCTGGTCTTAGCCGTGAAGGTTAGAACTGGTGGAACTAAGGAGTGTA
>JBBBDQ010014881.1:0-11830 GCA_037127315.1 Ascarosepion bandense
TGCACTCCATCTTACCTTTCTTTCTTTCTTTCTTTCTCATATTCGTATATTCCATTTTTCTTTTTTATCATTTTCTTTTATGCCTCTTTTTATTATCCACTCCATCTTACCTTTCTTTCTTTCTTTCTTTCTTTCTTTCTTTCTTTCTTTCTTTCTTTCTCCTTTTCGTATATTCCATTTTTCTTTTTTTTATTCATTTTTCTTTTATACCTCTTTTTAATATCCACTCCATCTTACCTTTCTTTTCTTTCTTTCTTTCTTTCTTTCTCATATTCGTATATTCCATTTTTCTTTTTTTCTTCATTTTCTTTCTCTTTTAATATCCTCCATCTTTGCTTTCTTTCTTTCTTTCTTTCTTTCTTTCTCATATTCGTATATTCCATTTTCTTTTTTTTATTCATTTTTCTTTTATACCTCTTTTTAATATCCCTCCATCTTACCTTTCTTTCTTTCTTTCTTTCTTTCTTTCTTTCTTTCTTTTTCTCATATTCGTATATTTATTTTTCTTTTTTTTATTCATTTTCTTTTATACCTCTTTTTTTAATATCCCTCCATCTTACCTTTCTTTCTTTCTTTCTTTCTTTCTTTCTCATATTCATATATTCCATTTTCTTTTTATTCATTTTCTTTTATGCCTCTTTTTAATATCCACTCCATCTTACCTTTCTTTCTTTCTTTCTTTCTTTCTTTCTTTCTTTCTTTCTTTCTCATATTCGTATATTCCATTTTTCTTTTTTTTATTCATTTTCTTTTATACCTCTTTTAATATCCACTCCATCTTACCTTTCTTTCTTTCTTTCTTTCTTTCTTTCTCATATTCGTATATTCCATTTTTCTTTTTTATTCATTTTTTTCTTTTATACCTCTTTTTAATATCCACTCCATCTTACCTTTCTTTCTTTCTTTCTTTCTTTCTTTCTTTCTTTCTTTCTTTCTTTCTCATATTCGTATATTCCATTTTCTTTTTTTTATTCATTTTTCTTTTATACCTCTTTTTAATATCCACTCCATCTTACCTTTCTTTCTTTCTTTCTTTCTTTCTCATATTCGTATATTCCATTTTTCTTTTTTATTCATTTTTCTTTTATACCTCTTTTTAATATCCACTCCATCTTACCTTTCTTTCTTTCTTTCTTTCTTTCTTTCTTTCTTTCTTTCTCATATTCGTATATTCCATTTTCTTTTTTTTATTCCATTTTTCTTTTATACCTCTTTTTAATATCCACTCCATCTTACCTTTCTTTCTTTCTTTCTTTCTTTCTTTCTTTCATATTCGTATATTCCATTTTTCTTTTTTTTATTCATTTTTCTTTTATACCTCTTTTTAATATCCACTCCATCTTACCTTTCTTTCTTTCTTTTTCTTTCTTTCTCATATTCGTATATTCCATTTTCTTTTTTTTATTCATTTTTCTTTTATACCTCTTTTTAATATCCACTCCATCTTACCTTTCTTTCTTTCTTTCTTTCTTTCTTTCTTTCTTTCTTTCTTTCTTTCTCATATTCGTATATTCCATTTTTCTTTTTTTTATTCATTTTTCTTTTATATATTTTATGTCTCCATCTTACCTTTCTTTCTTTCTTTCTTTCTTTCTTTCTTTCTTTCTTTCTTTCTTTCTCATATTCGTATATTCCATTTTTCTTTTTTATTCATTTTCTTTTATACCTCTTTTTAATATCCACTCCATCTTACCTTTCTTTCTTTCTTTCTTTCTTTCTTTCTTTCTTTCTCATATTCGTATATTCCATTTTTCTTTTTTTTATTCATTTTTCTTTTATACCTCTTTTTAATATCCACTCCATCTTACCTTTCTTTCTTTCTTTCTTTCTTTCTCATATTCGTATATTCCATTTTTCTTTTTATTCATTTTTCTTACCCTTCCTCTTTTTAATATCCACTCCATCTTACCTTTCTTTCTTTCTTTCTTTCTTTCTTTCTTTCTTTCTTTCTTTCTTTCTCATATTCGTATATTCCATTTTTCTTTTTTATTCATTTTTCTTTTATACCTCTTTTTAATATCCACTCCATCTTACCTTTCTTTCTTTCTTTCTTTCTTTCTCATATTCGTATATTCCATTTTTTCTTTTTTTTATTCATTTTCTTTTATACCTCTTTTTAATATCCACTCCATCTCCCTTTCTTTCTTTCTTTCTTTCTTTCTTTCTTTCTTTCTTTCTTTCTCATATTCGTATATTCCATTTTTCTTTTTTTTATTCATTTTTTTCTTTTATACCTCTTTTTAATATCCACTCCATCTTACCTTTCTTTCTTTCTTTCTTTCTTTCTTTCTCCCTTATTCGTATATTCCATTTTTCTTTTTATTCATTTTTCTTTTATACCTCTTTTTAATATCCACTCCATCTTACCTTTCTTTCTTTCTTTCTTTCTTTCTTTCTTTCTTTCTTTCTCTTATTCGTATATTCCATTTTTCTTTTTTTTATTCATTTTTCTTTTACTTCTCTTTTTAATATCCACTCCATCTTACCTTTCTTTCTTTCTTTCTTTCTTTCTCATATTCGTATATTCCATTTTCTTTTTTTTATTCATTTTTCTTTTATACCTCTTTTTAATATCCACTCCATCACCTTTCTTTCTTTCTTTCTTTCTTTCTTTCTTTCTTTCTTTCTTTCTCATATTCGTATATTCCATTTTTCTTTTTTTATTCATTTTCTTTTATACCTCTTTTTAATATCCCTCCATCTTACCTTTCTTTCTTTCTTTCTTTGCTTTCTCATATTCGTATATTCCATTTTTCTTTTTTTATTCATTTTTTTCTTGCCTGCCTCTTTTTAATATCCTCCATCTTACCTTTCTTTCTTTCTTTCTTTCTTTCTTTCTTTCTCATATTCGTATATTCCATTTTTCTATTTTATTCATTTTTCTTTTATACCTCTTTTTAATATCCACTCCATCTTACCTTTCTTTCTTTCTTTCTTTCTTTCTCTTATTCGTATATTCCATTTTCTTTTTTTTATTCATTTTTCTTTTATACCTCTTTTTAATATCCCTCCATCTTACCTTTCTTTCTTTCTTTCTTTCTTTCTTTCTTTCTTTCTTTCTCATATTCGTATATTCCATTTTCTTTTTTTTATTCATTTTCTTTTATACCTCTTTTTAATATCCTCCATCTTACCTTTCTTTCTTTCTTTCTTTCTTTCTCATATTCGTATATTCCATTTTTCTTTTTTTTATTCTTTTTTTTATACCTCTTTTAATATCCACTCCATCTTACCTTTCTTTCTTTCTTTCTTTCTCTTTCTTTCTTTCTTTCTCATATTCGTATATTCCATTTTTCTTTTTTTTATTCATTTTTCTTTTATACCGCTTTTTAATATCCACTCCATCTTACCTTTCTTTCTTTCTTTCTTTCTTTCTCATATTCGTATGTTCATTTTCTTTTTTTTATTCATTTTTCTTTTTTATACCTCTTTTTAATATCCACTCCATCTTACCTTTCTTTCTTTCTTTCTTTCTTTCTTTCTTTCTCATATTCGTATATTCCATTTTCTTTTTTTTTATTCATTTTTCTTTTATACCTCTTTTTAATATCCACTCCATCTTACCTTTCTTTCTTTCTTTCTTTCTTTCTTTCTTTCTTTCTATTTATTTACTTATTCCATTTTCTTTTTTATTCATTTTTTCTTTTATACCTCTTTTTAATATCCTCCATCTTCTTTCTTTCTTTCTTTCTTTCTTTCTTTCTCATAGTCGTATATTCCATTTTCTTTTTTTTATTCATTTTCTTTTATACCTCTTTTTAATATCACTCCATCTTTCTTTCTTTCTTTCTTTCTTTCTTTCTTTCTTTCTTTCTTTTTTCTTTTCTCATATTCGTATATTCCATTTTCTTTTTTATTCATTTTTCTTTTATACCTCTTTTTAATATCCACTCCATCTTACCTTTCTTTCTTTTTCTTTCTTTCTTTCTCATATTCGTATATTCCATTTTTCTTTTTTTTATTCATTTTTCTTTTATACCTCTTTTTAATATCCACTCCATCTTACCTTTCTTTCTTTCTTTCTTTCTTTCTTTCTTTCTTTCTTTCTTTCTTTCTTTCTCATATTCACGTATATTCCATTTTCTTTTTTATTCATTTTTCTTTTATGCCTCTTTTTAATATCCACTCCATCTTACCTTTCTTTCTTTCTTTCTTTCTTTCTCATATTCGTATATTCCATTTTTCTTTTTTATTCATTTTTCTTTTATACCTCTTTTTAATATCCACTCCATCTTACCTTTCTTTCTTTCTTTCTTTCTTTCTTTCTTTCTTTCTTTCTTTCTCATATTCGTATATTCCATTTTCTTTTTTTTATTCATTTTCTTTTATACCTCTTTTTAATATCCTCCATCTTACCTTTCTTTCTTTCTTTCTTTCTTTCTTTCTTTCTTTCTCATATTCGTATATTCCATTTTTCTTTTTTTTATTCATTTTTTCTTTTATACCTCTTTTAATATCCACTCCATCTTACCTTTCTTTCTTTCTTTCTTTCTTTCTCATATTCGTATATTCCATTTTCTTTTTTTTTTTATTCTGTTTCTTTTATGCCTCTTTTTAATATCCACTCCATCTTACCTTTCTTTCTTTCTTTCTTTCTTTCTTTCTTTCTTTCTTTCTCATATTCATGCATGTTGTTTTCTTTTTTTATTCATTTTCTTTTATACCTCTTTTTAATATCCACTCCATCTTACCTTTCTTTCTTTCTTTCTTTCTTTCTTTCTTTCTTTCTTTCTTTCTTTCTTTCTCATATTCATTCATTCATTTTTCTTTTTTTTATTCATTTTCTTTTATACCTCTTTTTAATATCCACTCCATCTTACCTTTCTTTCTTTCTTTCTTTCTTTCTTTCTTTCTTTCTTTCTTTCTCATATTCGTATATTCCATTTTTCTTTTTTTTATTCATTTTCTTTTATACCTCTTTTTAACTATCCACTCCATCTTACCTTTCTTTTTCTTTCTTTCTTTCTTTCTCATATTCGTATATTCCATTTTTCTTTTTTATTCATTTTTTTCTTTTATACCTCTTTTTAATATCCACTCCATCTTACCTTTCTTTCTTTCTTTCTTTCTTTCTTTCTTTCTTTCTTTCTTTCTCATATTCGTATATTCCATTTTTCTTTTTTTTATTCATTTTCTTTTATACCTCTTTTTTTAATATCCACTCATCTTACCTTTCTTTCTTTCTTTCTTTCTTTCTCATATTCGTATATTCCATTTTTCTTTTTTTATTCATTTTTCTTTTATACCTCTTTTTAATATCCACTCCATCTTACCTTTCTTTCTTTCTTTCTTTCTTTCTTTCTTTCTTTCTTTCTTTCTTTCTCATATTCGTATATTCCGTTTTCTTTTTTTTATTCATTTTCTTTTATACCTCTTTTTAATATCTATCCATCTTACCTTTCTTTCTTTCTTTCTTTCTTTCTTTCTCATATTCGTATATTCGTTTTTCTTTTTTTTTATTCATTTTTCTTTTATACTACCTCTTTTTAATATCCACTCCATCTTACCTTTCTTTCTTTCTTTCTTTCTTTCTTTCTTTCTTTCTTTCTTTCTCATATTCATGTATTCCATTTTCTTTTTTTTATTCATTTTTCTTTTATACCTCTTTTTAATATCACTCCATCTTACCTTTCTTTCTTTCTTTCTTTCTTTCTCATATTCGTATATTCCATTTTTTTCTTTTTTTATTCATTTTTTCTTTTATACCTCTTTTTAATATCACACTCCATCTTACCTTTCTTTCTTTCTTTCTTTCTTTCTTTCTTTCTTTCTTTCTTTCTCATATTCGTATATTCCATTTTTTTTTCTTTTTTTTATTCATTTTTCTTTTATACCTCTTTTTAATATCACTCCATCTTACCTTTCTTTCTTTCTTTCTTTCTTTCTCATATTCGTATATTCCATTTTTCTTTTTTTATTCATTTTTCTGCATACCTCTTTTTAATATCCTCCATCTTTCTTTCTTTCTTTCTTTCTTTCTTTCTTTCCTTCTCATATTCGTATATTCCATTTTTCTATTTTATTCATTTTCTTTTATGCCTCTTTTTAATATCCCTCCATCTACCTTTCTTTCTTTCTTTCTTTCTTTCTCATATTCGTATATTCCATTTTCTTTTTTATTCATTTTTTCTTTTATACCTCTTTTTAATATCCACTCCATCTTACCTTTCTTTCTTTCTTTCTTTCTTTCTTTCTTTCTTTCTTTCTCATATTCATTATTCATTTTTCTTTTTTTTATTCATTTTCTTTTATACCTCTTTTTAATATCCCTCCATCTTACCTTTCTTTCTTTCTTTCTTTCTTTCTCATATTCGTATATTCCATTTTTTCTTTTTTTTATTCATTTTTCTTTTATACCTCTTTTTAATATCCACTCCATCTTACCTTTCTTTCTTTCTTTCTTTCTTTCTTTCTTTCTTTCTTTCTCATATTCGTATATTCCATTTCTTTTTTTTTTATTCATTTTTCTTTTATACCGCTTTTTAATATCCACTCATCTTACCTTTCTTTCTTTTCTTTCTTTCTTTCTCATATTCGTATATTCATTTTCTTTTTTTTATTCATTTTCTTTTATACCTCTTTTTTAATATCACTCCATCTTACCTTTCTTTCTTTCTTTCTTTCTTTCTCATATTCGTATATTCCATTTTTCTTTTTTTTTATTCATTTTTCTTTTATACCTCTTTTTAATATCACTCCATCTTTTTCTTTCTTTCTTTCTTTCTTTCTTTCTTTCTTTCTCATATTCGTATATTCCATTTTTCTTTTTTTTATTCATTTTTCTTTTATACATACTTTCCTTCCTCACTCCATCTTACCTTTCTTTCTTTCTTTCTTTCTTTCTCATATTCGTATATTCCATTTTTCTTTTTTTTATTCATTTTCTTTTATACCTCTTTTTAATATCCACTCCATCTTACCTTTCTTTCTTTCTTTCTTTCTTTCTTTCTTTCTTTCTTTTTATATTCATGCATGCCATTTTCTTTTTTTTATTCATTTTTCTTTTATACCTCTTTTGTATCCACTCCATCTTACCTTTCTTTCTTTCTTTCTTTCTTTCTCATATTCGTATATTCTATTTTTCTTTTTTTTATTCATTTTTCTTTTATACCTCTTTTCAATATCCACTCCATCTTACCTTTCTTTCTTTCTTTCTTTCTTTCTTTCTTTCTCTTATTCGTATATTCCATTTTTTTTTCATTTTATTCATTTTTCTTTTATACCCCTCTTTTTAATATCCACTCCATCTTACCTTTCTTTCTTTCTTTCTTTCTTTCTCATATTCGTATATTCCATTTTCTTTTTTTTATTCATTTTCTTTTATACACTCTTTTTAATATCCACTCCATCTTACCTTTCTTTCTTTCTTTCTTTCTTTCTTTCTTTCTTTCTTTCTATATTCATTATATTCCATTTTTCTTTTTTATTAGTTTTCTTTATACCTCTTTTTTAATATCCACTCCATCTTACCTTTCTTTCTTTCTTTCTTTCTTTCTCATATTCGTATATTCCATTTTTCTTTTTTTATTCATTTTTCTTTTATACCTCTTTTTAATATCCACTCCATCTTACCTTTCTTTCTTTCTTTCTTTCTTTCTTTCTTTCTTTCTTTCTCATATTCGTATATTCCATTTTTCTTTTTTTATTCATTTTTCTTTTATACACTTTTTTAATATCCACTCCATCTTACCTTTCTTTCTTTCTTTCTTTCTTTCTCATATTCATATATTCCATTTTTTTCTTTTTTTATTCATTTTTCTTTTATACCTCTTTTTAATATCCACTCACATCTTACCTTTCTTTCTTTCTTTCTTTCTTTCTCATATTCATATATTCCATTTTTCTTTTTTTTTATTCATTTTTCTTTTATACCTCTTTTTATCTATCCACTCCATCTTACCTTTCTTTCTTTCTTTCTTTCTTTCTTTCTCATATTCGTATATTCCATTTTCTTTTTTTTATTCATTTTTTCTTTTATACCTCTTTTTTTAATATCCACTCCATCTTACCTTTCTTTCTTTCTTTCTTTCTTTCTCATATTCGTATATTCCATTTTTCTTTTTTTTATTCATTTTCTTTTTATACCTCTTTTTAATATCCCTCCATCTTACCTTTCTTTCTTTCTTTCTTTCTTTCTTTCTCATTTTCGTATATTCCATTTTCTTTTTTTTATTCATTTTTCTTTTGTATACCTATTTTAATATCCACTCCATCTTACCTTTCTTTCTTTCTTTCTTTCTTTCTCATATTCGTATGTTCATTTTCTTTTTTTTATTCATTTTTCTTTTATACCTCTTTTTAATATCCACTCCATCTTACTTTTCTTTCTTTCTTTCTTTCTTTCTTTCTTTCTCATATTCGTATATTCCATTTTTCTTTTTTTTATTCATTTTTCTTTTATACCTCTTTTTAATATCCACTCCATCTTTATTTCTTTCTTTCTTTCTTTCTTTCTCATATTCGTATATTCCATTTTTTTCTTTTTCTTCATTTTCTTTTATACCTCTTTTAATATCCACTCCATCTTTCTTTCTTTCTTTCTTTCTTTCTTTCTTTCTCATATTCGTATATTCCATTTTCTTTTTTTTATTCATTTTTTCTTTTATACCTCTTTTTAATATCCACTCCATCTTACCTTTCTTTCTTTCTTTCTTTCTTTCTTTCTTTCTCATATTCGTATATTCCATTTTCTTTTTTTTATTCATTTTTCTTTTATACCTCTTTTTAATATCCACTTCATCTTACCTTTCTTTCTTTCTTTCTTTCTTTCTTTCTCATATTCGTATATTCCATTTTTCTTTTTTATTCATTTTTCTTTTTATACCTCTTTTTAATATCCACTCCATCTTACCTTTCTTTCTTTCTTTCTTTCTTTCTTTCTCACTTATTCATATATTATTTTTCTTTTTTTTATTCATTTTTCTTTTATACCTCTTTTTAATATCCACTCCATCTCTTACCTTTCTTTCTTTCTTTCTTTCTTTCTCATATTCGTATATTCCATTTTTCTTTTTATTCATTTTCTTTATACCTCTTTTTAATATCCACTCCATCTTACCTTTCTTTCTTTCTTTCTTTCTCATATTCGTATATTCCATTTTTCTTTTTTTTATTCATTTTTCTTTTATACTCTTTTTAATATCCTCCATCTTACCTTTCTTTCTTTCTTTCTTTCTTTCTTTCTTTTTCTCATATTCGTATATTCCATTTTTCTTTTTTATTTCATTTTTCTTTTATGTATGTATCTATCCACTCCATCTACCTTTCTTTCTTTCTTTCTTTCTTTCTTTCTTTCTTTCTCATATTCGTATATTCCATTTTTCTTTTTTATTCCATTTTTTCTTTACTCTTTTTAATATCCACTTCATCTTACCCTTTCTTTCTTTCTTTCTTTCTTTCTTTCTTTCTCATATTCGTATATTCCATTTTTCTTTTTTTTATTCATTTTCTTTTATACCTCTTTTTAATATCCACTCCATCTTACCTTTCTTTCTTTCTTTCTTTCTTTCTCATATTCGTATATTCCATTTTCTTTTTATTCATTTTTCTTTATACCTCTTTTTAATATCCACTCATCTTACCTTTCTTTCTTTCTTTCTTTCTTTCTTTCTCATATTCGTATATTCCATTTTTCTTTTATTCATTTTCTTTTATACCTCTTTTTAATATCCACTCCATCTTACCTTTCTTTCTTTCTTTCTTTCTTTCTTTCTTTCTTTCTTTCTCATATTCGTATATTCCATTTTTCTTTTTTTTTATTCATTTTCTTTTATACCTCTTTTCAATATCCACTTCATCTTACCTTTCTTTCTTTCTTTCTTTCTTTCTTTCTCATATTCGTATATTCCATTTTTCTTTTTTTTATTCATTTTTCTTTTATACCTCTTTTTAATATCCACTCCATCTTACCTTTCTTTCTTTCTTTCTTTCTTTCTCATATTCGTATATTCCATTTTTCTTTTTTTTATTCATTTTTCTTTTATACCTCTTTTTAATATCCACTCCATCTTACCTTTCTTTCTTTCTTTCTTTCTTTCTCATATTCGTATATTCCATTTTTCTTTTTTTTATTCATTTTTTCTTTTATACCTCTTTTAATATCTCCATCTTACCTTTCTTTCTTTCTTTCTTTCTCATATTCGTATATTCCATTTTTCTTTTTTTATTCATTTTTCTTTTATACCTCTTTTTAATATCCACTCCATCTTACCTTTCTTTCTTTCTTTCTTTCTTTCTTTCTTTCTCATATTCGTATATTCCATTTTTTCTTTTTTTTATTCATTTTTCTTTTATACCTCTTTTTATCCACTCCATCTCTACCTTTCTTTCTTTCTTTCTTTCTTTCTTTCTTTCTTTCTTTCTTTCTTTCTCATATTCGTATATTCCATTTTTCTTTTTTTTATTCATTTTTTTCTTTTATACCTCTTTTTGCTCACTCCATCTTACCTTTCTTTCTTTCTTTCTTTCTTTCTTTCTCATATTCGTATATTCCATTTCTTTTTTTTATTCATTTTCTTTTATACACTCTTTTTAATATCCACTCCATCTTACCTTTCTTTCTTTCTTTCTTTCTTTCTTTCTTTCTTTCTCATATTCGTATATTCCATTTTTCTTTTTTTTATTCATTTTCTTTTATACCTCTTTTTAATATCCACTCCATCTTACCTTTCTTTCTTTCTTTCTTTCTTTCTTTCTTTCTCATTCGTATATTCCATTTTCTTTTTTATTCATTTTTCTTTTATACCTCTTTTTAATATCCACTCCATCTTACCTTTCTTTCTTTCTTTCTTTCTTTCTTTCTCATATTCGTATATTCCATTTTCTTTTTTTTATTCATTTTTCTTTTATACTCTTTTTAATATCCCTCCATCTTACCTTTCTTTCTTTCTTTCTTTCTTTCTTTCTCATATTCATATATTCCATTTTTTTCTTTTTTTATTTCCATTTTTCTTTTATACCTCTTTTTAATATCCACTCCATCTTACCTTTCTTTCTTTCTTTCTTTCTTTCTCTGTATTGTATATTCCATTTCTTTTTTTCGTCCATTTCTTTTATACCTCTTTTTAATATCCACTCCATCTTGCTTTCTTTCTTTCTTTCTTTCTTTCTTTCTCATATTCGTATATTCCATTTTCTTTTATTCATTTTTCTTTTATACCTCTTTTTTAATATCCACTCCATCTTACCTTTCTTTCTTTCTTTCTTTCTTTCTTTCTTTCTTTCTTTCTCATATTCGTATATTCCATTTTTCTTTTTTTTATTCATTTTCTTTTATACCTCTTTTCAATATCCACTTCATCTTACCTTTCTTTCTTTCTTTCTTTCTTTCTTTCTCATATTCGTATATTCCATTTTCTTTTTTTATTCATTTTTCTTTTATACCTCTTTTTTTAATATCCATCATCTTACCTTTCTTTCTTTCTTTCTTTCTTTCTCATATTCGTATATTCCATTTTTCTTTTTTTTATTCATTTTTCTTTTATACCTCTTTTTAATATCCACTCCATCTTACCTTTCTTTCTTTCTTTCTTTCTTTCTCATATTCGTATATTCCATTTTTCTTTTTTTTATTCATTTTCTTTTATACCTCTTTTTAATATCCACTCCATCTTACCTTTCTTTCTTTCTTTCTTTCTCATAAATATATTCCATTTTTCTTTTTTTTATTCATTTTTTCTTTTATACCTCTTTTTAATATCCACTCCATCTTACCTTTCTTTCTTTCTTTCTTTCTTTCTTTCTTTCTCATATTCGTATATTCCATTTTCTTTTTTTTATTCATTTTTCTTTTATATCTTTTTAATATCTATCTATCTACCTTTCTTTCTTT
>JBBBDQ010014884.1:0-14629 GCA_037127315.1 Ascarosepion bandense
ATATAATAATTAATGTGTACTCTTTATTAAGGTTTAACTTATTTTCTGACATACATATTAGCTGACCTTTGGTATGCATAATATTGTGCTCTTTAATAAGGTTTAACTTATTTTCTGACATACATATTAGGTGACCTTTGGTATGCATAATAATTAATATTGTACTCTTTAATAAGGTTTAACTTATTTTTCTGACATACATATTAGCTGACCTTTGGTATGCATAATAATTAATGTGTGCTCTTTAATAAGGTTTAACTTATTTTCTGACATACATATTAGGTGACCTTTGGTATACATAATGGTGTATGTATGCTCTTTAATAAGGTTTAACTTATTTTCTGACATACATATTAGCTGACCTTTGGTATGCATAATAATTAATGTGTGCTCTTTAATAGGTTTGCTTTTATTTTCATTGCCATATTAGCTGACCTTTGGTATGCATAATAATTAATGTGTGCTCTTTAATAAGGTTTAACTTATTTTCTGACATACATATTAGGTGACCTTTGGTATGCATAATAATTAATGTGCTCTTTAATGAGTTTAACTTATTTTCTGACATATATTAGGTGACCTTTGGTATGCATAATAATTAATGTAATGCTCTTTAATAAAGGTTTAACTTATTTTCTGACATACATATTAGCTGACCTTTGGTATACATAATAATTAATGTATGCTCTTTAATAAAGTTTTAACTTATTTTCTGACATATATTAGCTGACCTTTGAAATATGCATAATAATTAATGTGTGCTCTTTAATAAGGTTTAACTTGTTTTTCTAGCTACATAGTAGCTGACCTTTGGTATGCATAATAATTAATGTGTACTCTTTAATAAGGTTTGCTGTTTTCTGACATACATATTAGGTGACCTTTGGTATACATAATAATTAATGTGTACTCTTTAATAGGAGTTTAACTTATTTTCTGACATACATATTAGGTGACCTTTGGTATGCATAATAATTAATGTGCTCTTTAATGAGTTTGCTGTTTTCTGACATACATATTAGCTGACCTTTGGTATACATAATAATTAATGTGTGCTCTTTAATAAGGTTTAACTTTTTTATTTTTCTGACATACATAATAGCTGACCTTTGGTATGCATAATAATTAATGTGTGCTCTTTAATAAGGTTTAACTTATTTTCTGACATATATTAGCTGACCTTTGGTATACTCAATAATTGCATGTGCTCTTTATTAAGGTTTAACTTATTTTCTGACATACATATTAGGTGACCTTTGGTATGCACTAATGGTGTGTGTGCTCTTTAATGAGTTTTAACTTATTTTTCTGACATACATATTAAGCTGACCTTTGAAATGGCATAATAATTAATGTGTGCTCTTTAATAAGGTTTAACTTATTTTCTGACATATATTAGGTGACCTTTGGTATGCATAATAATTAATGTGTGCTCTTTAATAAGGTTTAACTTATTTTCTGACATACATATTAGCTGACCTTTGGTATGCATAATAATTAATGTGTGCTCTTTAATAAGGTTTAACTTATTTTCTGACATACATATTAGGTGACCTTTGGTATATAATGATTAATGTGTGCTCTTTAATAAGGTTTAACTTATTTTCTGACATACATATTAGGTGACCTTTGGTATGCATAATAATTAATGTGTACTCTTTAATGAGTTTAACTTATTTTCAGCATACATATTAGAGTGACCTTTGGTATGCATAATAATTAATGTGTGCTCTTTAATAAGGTTTAACTTATTTTTCTGACATACATATTGGCTGACCTTTGGTATACATAATAATTAATGTGTGCTCTTTAATAAGGTTTAACTTATTTTCTGACATACATAATATAAGTGACCTTTAGTATGCATAATAATTAATGTGTGCTCTTTAATAAGGTTTAACTTATTTTCTGACATACATATTAGCTGACCTTTGGTATGCATAATAATTAATATGTGCTCTTTAATAAGGTTTAACTTATTTTCTGACATACATATTAGCTGACACTGGTATGCATAATAATTAATGTGTGCTCTTTAATAAGGTTTAACTTATTTTCTGACATACATATTGGGTGACCTTTGGTATGCATAATAAAGATTAATGTATTACTCTTTAATAAGGTTTAACTTGTTTTCTGACATACATATTAGCTGACCTTTGGTATGCATAATAATTAATGTGTGCTCTTTAATGAGTTTAATTATTTTCTGACATACATATTAGGTGACCTTTGGTATGCATAATAATTAATGTGTGCTCTTTAATGAGTTTAACTTATTTTCTGACATACATATTAGCTGACCTTTGTTATGCATAATAATTAATGTGGCATATTTGTAGGTTTAACTTATTTTCTGACATACATATTAGGTGACCTTTTGGTAGCTATAATAATTAATGTGTGCTCTTTAATAAGGTTTAACTTATTTTCTGACATACATATTAGGTGACCTTTTAGTATGCATAATAATTAATGTGTACTCTTTAATAGGTTTAACTTATTTTCCCGGCATATATTAGGTAAACCCATTTGTTATACATAATAGGTAATGTATGCTCTTTAATAAGGTTTAACTTATTTTCTGACATACATATTAGGTATTCTTTGGTATGCATAATAATTAATGTGTGCTCTTTAATAGGTTTAACTTATTTTCTGACATACATATTAGCGGCCTTTGGTATACATAATAATTAATGTGTGCTCTTTATGGAGTTTAGCTTATTTTCTGACATACATATTAGGTGACCTTTGGTATACATAATAATTAATGTATGCTCTTTAATAAGGTTGCTATTTTCTGACATACATATTAGGTGACCTTTGGTATGCATAATAATTAATGTGTACTCTTTAATAAGGTTTAACTTATTTTCTGACCCATACATATTAGGTGACCTTTGGTATGCATAATAATTAATGTGTGCTCTTTAATAAGGTTTAACTTATTTTCTGACATACATATTTAGCTGACCTTTGGTATGCATAATGATTAATGTGTGCTCTTTAATAAGGTTTAACTTGTTTTTCTGACATACATATTAGCTGACCTTTGGTATGCATAATAATTAATGTGTGCTCTTTAATAAGGTTGCTTATTTTCTGACATACATATTAGCTGACCTTTTGGTATACATAATAATTAATGTCTTTAATGAGTTTAACTTATTTTCTGACATACATATTAGGTGACCTTTGGTATGCATAATAATTAATGTGTGCTCTTTAATAAGGTTTAACTTATTTTCTGACATACATATTAGCTGACCTTTGGTATGCATAATAATTAATGTGTGCTCTTTAATAAGGTTTGCTTATTTTCTGACATACATATTAGGTGACCTTTGGTATGCATAATAATTAATGTGTGCTCTTTAATAAAGTTTAACTTATTTTCTGACATACATATTAGCTGACCTTTAGTATGCATAATAATTAATGTGTGCTCTTTAATAAGGTTTAACTTATTTTCTGACATACATATTAGCTGACCTTTGGTATGCATAATAATTAATGTGTGCTCTTTAATAACAAGGTTTAACTTATTTTCTGACATACATATTAGCTGAAGCCTTTGGTATGCATAATAATTAATGTGTGCTCTTTAATAAGGTTTAACTTATTTTCTGACATACATATTAGGTGACCTTTGGTATGCATAATAATTAATGTGTGCTCTTTAATAAGGTTTAACTTATTTTCTGACATACATATTGGCTGACCTTTAGTATGCATAATAATTAATGTGCTCTTTAATAAGGTTTAACTTATTTTCTGACATACATATTAGCTGACCTTTGGTATGCATAATAATTAATGTGTGCTCTTTAATAAGGTTTAACTTATTTTCTGACATACATATTAGCTGTGCTTTGGTATGCATAATAATTAATGTGTGCTCTTTAATAACGTTTAACTTATTTTCTGACATACATATTAGGTGACCTTTGGTATGCATAATAATTAATGTGTGCTCTTTAATAAGGTTTAACTTGTTTCGTATACATATTAGCTGACCTTTGGTATGCATAATAATTAATGTGTGCTCTTAATAAGGTTTAACTTATTTTCTGACTTGTACATATTAGGTGACCTTTGGTATGCATAATAATTAATGTGTGCTCTTTAATAAGGTTTAACATTTTTCTGACATACATATTAGCTGACCTTTGGTATGCATAATAATTAATGTGTGCTCTTTAATAAGGTTTAACTTATTTTCTGACATACATATTAGGTGACCTTTGGTATGCATAATAATTAATGTGTGCTCTTTAATAAGGTTTAACTTATTTTCTGACATACATATTAGCTGACCTTTGGTATGCATAATAATTAATGTGTGCTCTTTAATAAGGTTTAACTTATTTTCTGACATACATATTAGCTGACCTTTGGTATGCATAATAATTAATGTGTGCTCTTTAATAAGGTTTAACTTATTTTCTGACATACATATTAGCTGACCTTTGGTATGCATAACAATTAATGTGTGCTCTTTAATAACGTTTAACTTATTTTCTGACATACATATTAGGTGACCTTTAGTATGCATAATAATTAATGTGTGCTCTTTAATAACGTTTAAGCATTTTCCTTGCCATATTAGGTGACCTTTGGTATACATAATAATTAATGTGTGCTCTTTAATAAGGTTTAACTTATTTTCTGACATACATATTAGCTGACCTTTAGTATATAATAATTAATGTATGTACTCCTTTAATAAGGTTTAACTTATTTTCTGACATACATATTAGCTGACCTTTGGTATACATAATAATTAATGTGTACTCTTTAATAACGTTTGCTTATTTTCTGACATACATATTAGGTGACGACTTTGGTATGCATAATAATTAATGTGTGCTCTTTAATAACGTTTAACTTATTTTCTGACATACATATTAGCTGACCTTTAGTATGCATATCATTAATGTGTGCTCTTTAATAAGGTTTAACTTATTTTCTGACATACATATTAGCTGACCTTTGGTATGCATAATAATTAATGTGTGCTCTTTAATAACGTTTAACTTATTTTCTGACATACATATTAGGTGACCTTTTGGTATGCATAATAATTAATGTGTGCTCTTTAATAAGGTTTAACTTATTTTCTGACATACATATTGAGTGACCTTTGGTATGCATAATTAATGTGTGCTCTTTAATAAGGTTTAACTTATTTTCTGACATACATATTAGCTGACCTTTGGTATGCATAATAATTAATGTGTGGCTCTTTAATAAAGGTTTAACTTATTTTCTGACATACATATTAAGGTGACCTTTGGTATGCATAATAATTAATGTGTGCTCTTTAATAAGGTTTAACTTATTTTCATACATATTGGCTGACCTTTGGTATACATAATAATTAATGTGTGCTCTTTAATAAGGTTTAACTTATTTTCTGACATACATATTAGGTGACCTTTGGTATGCATAATAATTAATGTGCTCTTTAATAAGGTTTAACTTATTTTCTGACATACATATTAGCTGACCTTTGGTATGCATAATAATTAATGTGTGCTCTTTAATAAGGTTTAATATTTTCTGACATACATATTAGGTGACCTTTGGTATGCATAATAATTAATGTGTGCTCTTTAATAAGGTTTAACTTATTTTCTGACATACATATTAGCTGACCTTTGGTATACATAATAATTAATGTGTGCTCTTTAATAAGGTTTAACTTATTTTCTGACATACATATTAGCTGACCTTTGGTATGCATAATAATTAATGTGTGCTCTTTAATAAGGTTTAACTTATTTTCTGACATACATATTAGGTGACGCTGGTATATAATAATTAATGTGTGCTCTTTAATAACGTTTAACTTATTTTCTGACATACATATTAGGTGACCTTTAGTATGCATAATAATTAATATGTGTGCTCTTTAATAAGGTTTAACTTATTTTCTGACATACATATTAGCTGACCTTTGGTATGCATAATAATTAATGTGTGCTCTTTAATAAGGTTTAACTTATTTTCTGACATACATATTAGCTGACCTTTGGTATGCATAATAATTAATGTGTGCTCTTTAATAACGTTTAACTTATTTTCTGACATACATATTAATTGACCTTTGGTATGCATAATAATTAATGTGTGCTCTTTAATAACGTTTAACTTATTTTCTGACATACATATTAGCTGACCTTTGGTATGCATAATAATTAATGTGTGCTCTTTAATAAGGTTTAACTTATTTTCTGACATATATTAGCTGACCTTTGGTATGCATAATAATTAATGTGTCTCTTTAATAAGGTTTAACTTATTTTCTGACACTTATATTAGCTGACCTTTGAGTATGCATAATAATTAATGTGTGCTCTTTAATAGGGTTAACTTATTTTCTGACATACATATTAGCTGACCTTTGGTATGCATAATAATTAATGTGTGCTCTTTAATAAGGTTTAACTTATTTTCTGACATACATATTAGGTGACCTTTGGTATGCATAATAATTAATGTGTGCTCTTTAATAGGTTTAACTTGTTTCGAACATACATATTAGCTGACCTTTGGTATGCATAATAATTAATGTGTATCTTTAATAAGGTTTAACTTATTTTCTGACATACATATTAGGTGACCTTTGGTATGCATAATAATTAATGTGTGCTCTTTAATAAGGTTTAACTTATTTTCTGACATACATATTAGCTGACCTTTGGTATGCATAATAATTAATGTGTGCTCTTTAATAAGGTTTAACTTATTTTCTGACATACATATTAGGTGACCTTTGGTATGCATAATAATTAATGTGCTCTTTAATAAGGTTTAACTTATTTTCTGACATACATATTAGCTGACCTTTGGTATGCACTATGTTAATGTGTGCTCTTTAATAGGTTAACTTATTTTCTGACATACATAAGTAGCTGACCTTTGGTATGCATAATAATTAATATTGCTCTTTAATAAGGTTTAACTTATTTTCTGACATACATATTAGGTGACCTTTAGTATGCATAATAATTAATGTGTGCTCTTTAATAAGGTTTAACTTATTTTCTGACATACATATTAGCTGACCTTTGAGTATGCATAATAATTAATGTGCTCTTTAATAAGGTTTAACTTATTTTCTGACATACATATTAGCTGACCTTTGGTATGCATAAACAATTGTGTGCTCTTTAATAAGGTTTAACATTTTCTGACATACATATTAGCTGACCTTTGGTATGCATAATAATTAATGTGCTCTTTAACTAAGGTTTAACTTATTTTCTGACATACATATTAGGTGACCTTTAGTATGTAATAATTAATGTAATAATAACTGTAAGGTTTTAACCATTTTTCTGACATACATATTAGCTGACCTTTGGTATGCATAATAATTAATGTGTGCTCTTTAATAGGGTTAACTTATTTTCTGACATACATATTAGGTGACCTTGGTATGCATAATAATTAATGTGTGCTCTTTAATAAGGTTTAACTTATTTTCTGACATACATATTAGGTGACCTTTGGTATGCATAATAATTAATGTGTGCTCTTTAATAAGGTTTAACTTATTTTCTGACATACATATTAGCTGGCCTTTGATACATGCATAATAATTAATGTGTGCTCTTTAATAAGGTTTAACTTATTTTCTGACATATATTGACGGCCTTTGGTATGCATAATAATTAATGTGTGCTCTTTAATAAATTTAACTTATTTTCTGACATACATATTAGGTGACCTTTGGTATGCATAATAATTAATGTGTGCTCTTTTAATAAAGGTTTAACTTATTTTCTGATATACATATTAGCTGACCTTTGGTATGCATAATAATTAATGTATTATCTTTAATAAGGTTTAACTTATTTTCTGACATACATATTAGGTGACCTTTGAGTAATACATAATAATTAATGTGTGCTCTTTAATAAGGTTTAACTTATTTTCTGACATACCTTATTAGCTGACCTTTGGTATGCATAATAATTAATGTGTGCTCTTTAATAAGGTTTAACTTATTTTCTGACATACATATTAGCTGACCTTTGATACATAATAATTAATGTGTGCTCTTTAATAGGTTTAACTTATTTTCTGACATACATATTAGGTGACCTTTGGTATGCATAATAATTAATGTGTGCTCTTTAATAAGGTTTAACTTATTTTCTGACATACATATTAGGTGACCTTTGGTATGCATAATAATTAATGTGTGCTCTTTAATAGGTTTAACATTTTCCCAAGCAATCACATATTAGCTGACCTTTGGTATGCATAATAATTAATGTGTGCTCTTTAATAAGGTTTAACTTATTTTCTGACATACATATTAGCTGACCTTTGGTATGCATAATAATTAATGTGTGCTCTTTAATAAGGTTTAACTTATTTTCTGACATACATATTAGCTGACCTTTGGTATGCATAATAATTAATGTGTGCTCTTTAATAAGGTTTAACTTATTTTCTGACATACATATTAGGTGACCTTTGGTATGCATAATAATTAATGTGTGCTCTTTAATAAGGTTTAACTTATTTTCTGACATACATATTGGTGGCCTTTGGTATACATAATAATTAATGTGCTCTTTAATAAGGTTTAACTTATTTTCTGACATACATATTAGCTGACCTTTGGTATGCATAATAATTAATGTGTGCTCTTTAATAAGGTTTAACTTATTTTCTGACATACATATTAGCTGACCTTTGGTATGCATAATAATTAATGTGTGCTCTTTAATAGGTTTAACTTATTTTCTGACATACATATTAGCTGACCTTTGGTATGCATAATAATTAATGTGTGCTCTTTAATAAGGTTCAACTTATTTTCTGACATACATATTAGGTGACCTTTGGTATGCATAATAATTAATGTGCTGTGCTCTTTAATAAGGTTTAACTTATTTTCTGACATACATATTAGCTGACCTTTGGTATGCATGATAATTAATGTGCTCTTTAATAAGGTTTAACTTATTTTCTGACATACATATTAGGTGACCTTTGGTATGCATAATAATTAATGTGTGCTCTTTAATAAGGTTTAACTTATTTTCTGACATACATATTAGCTGACCTTTGGTATGCATAATAATTAATGTGTGCTCTTTAATAAGGTTTAACTTATTTTCTGACATACATATTAGGTGACCTTTGGTATGCATAATAATTAATGTGTGCTCTTTAATGAGTTTAACTTATTTTCTGACATACATATTAGGTGACCTTTGGTATGCATAATAATTAATGTGTGCTTTAATAAGGTTTAACTTATTTTCTGACATACATATTAGGTGACCTTTGGTATACTTTTAATAGTATGTGTGCTCTTTAATAAGGTTTAACTTATTTTCTGACATACATATTAGCTGACCTTTGGTATGCATAATAATTAATGTATTGCTCTTTAATAAGGTTTAACTTATTTTCTGACATACATATTAGGTGACCTTTGGTATGCATAATAATTAATGTGTGCTCTTTAATAAGGTTTAACTTATTTTCTGACATACATATTAGCTGACCTTTGGTATGCATAATAATTAATGTGTGCTCTTTAATAGGTTTAACTTATTTTCTGACATACATATTAGCTGACCTTTGGTATGCATAATAATTAATGTGTACTCTTTAATAAGGTTTAACTTATTTTCTGACATACATATTAGGTGACCTTTGGTATGCATAATAATTAATGTGTGCTCTTTAATAAGGTTTAACTTATTTTCTGACATACATATTAGCTGACCTTTGGTATGCATAATAATTAATGTGTGCTCTTTAATAAGGTTTAAATTATTTTCTGACATACATATTAGGTGACCTTTGGTATGCATAATAATTAATGTGCTCTTTAATAAGGTTTAACTTATTTTCTGACATACATATTAGCTGACCTTTGGTATGCATAATAATTAATGTGTGCTCTTTAATAAGTTTAACATTTCAACATGCATATTAGGTGACCTTTGGTATGCATAATAATTAATGTGTGTCACTCTTTAATAAAGTTTAACTTATTTTCTGACATACATATTGGGTGACCTTTGGTATGCATAATAATTAATGTGTGCTCTTTAATAAGGTTTAACTTATTTTCTGACATACATATTAGGTGACCTTTGGTATGCATAATAATTAATGTGTGCTCTTTAATAAAGGTTAACTTATTTTCTGACATACATATTAGGTGACCTTTGGTATGCATAATAATTAATGTGTGCTCTTTAATAGGTTTACTTATTTTTCGACATACATATTAGCTGACCTTTGGTATGCATAATAATTAATGTTGTGCTCTTTAATAAAGGTTTAACTTATTTTCTGACATACATATTAGGTGACCTTTGGTATGCATAATAATTAATGTGCTCTTTAATGAGTTCTTATTTTCTGACATACATATTAGGTGACCTTTGGTATGCATAATAATTAATGTGTGCTCTTTAATAAGGTTAACTTATTTTCTGACATACATATTAGGTGACCTTTGGTATGCATAATAATTAATGTGTGCTCTTTAATAAGGTTTAACTTATTTTCTGACATACATATTAGCTGACCTTTGGTATGCATAATAATTAATGTGTGCTCTTTAATAGGTTTAACTTATTTTCTGACATACATATTAGCTGACCTTTGGTATGCATAATAATTAATGTGTGCTCTTTAATGAGTTTGCTTATTTTCTGACATACATATTAATGACCTTTGGTATCCATAATAATTAATGTGTGCTCTTTAATAAGGTTTAACTTATTTTCTGACATACATATTAGGTGACCTTTGGTATGCATAATAATTAATGTGTGCTCTTTAATAAGGTTTAACATTTTCTGACATACATATTAGCTGACCTTTGGTATGCATAATAATTAATGTGCTCTTTAATAAGGTTTAACTTATTTTCTGACATACATATTAGGTGACCTTTGGTATATAATAATTAATGTGTGCTCTTTAATAGGTTTAACTTATTTTCTGACATACATATTAGCTGACCTTTAGTATGCATAATAATTAATGTGTGCTCTTTAATAAGGTTTAACTTATTTTCTGACATACATATTAGGTGACCTTTGGTATGCATAATAATTAATGTGTGCTCTTTAATAAAGGTTTAACTTATTTTCTGACATACATATTAGGTGACCTTTGGTATGCATAATAATTAATGTGTGCTCTTTAATAAGGTTTAACTTATTTTCTGACATACATATTAGGTGACCTTTGGTATGCATAATAATTAATGTGTATACTTTAATAAGGTTTAACTTATTTTCCTGACATACATATTAGCTGACCTTTGGTATGCATAATAATTAATGTGTGCTCTTTAATAAGGTTTAACTTATTTTCTGACATACATATTAGGTGACCTTTTGTATGCATAATAATTAATGTGTGCTAATAAGGTTTAACTTATTTTTCTGACATACATATTAGCTGACCTTTGGTATGCATAATAGTGTGTGCTCTTTAATAAGGTTTAACTTATTTTCTGACATACATATTAGCTGACCTTTGGTATGCATAATAATTAATGTGTGCTCTTTAATAAGGTTTAACTTATTTTCTGACATACATATTAGGTGACCTTTAGCATTTAACAATAATTAATGTGTGCTCTTTAATAAGGTTTAACTTATTTTCTGACATACATATTAGCTGACCTTTGGTATGCATAATAATTAATGTGTGCTCTTTAATAAGGTTTAACTTATTTTCTGACATACATATTAGGCGACCTTTGGTATGCATAATAATTAATGTGTGCTCTTTAATAAGGTTTAACTTATTTTCTGACATACATATTAGCTGACCTTTGGTATGCATAATAATTAATGTGTGTGCTCTTTAATAACGTTTAACATTTTCTGACACTACATATTAGGTGACTGCTTTAGTATGCATAATAATTAATGTGTGCTCTTTAATAACGTTTAACTTATTTTCTGACATACATATTGGGTGACCTTTAGTATGCATAATAATTAATGTGTGCTCTTTAATAAGGTTTAGCTTATTTTCTGACATACATATTAGCTGACCTTTGGTATGCATAATAATTAATGTGCTCTTTAATAAGGTTTAACTTATTTTCTGACATACATATTAGCTGACCTTTGGTATGCGCAATAATTAATGTGTGCTCTTTAATAACGTTTAACTTATTTTCTGACATACATATTAGGTGACCTTTGGTATGCATAATAATTAATGTGTGCTCTTTAATAACGTTTAACTTATTTTCTGACATACATATTGAAGCCTTTAGTATGCATAATAATTAATGTGCTCTTTAATAAGGTTTAACTTATTTTCTGACATACATATTAGCTGACCTTTGGTATGCATAACAATTAATGTGTGCTCTTTAATAACGTTTAACTTATTTTCTGACATACATATTGGCTGACCTTTGGTATACATAATAATTAATGTGTGCTCTTTAATAAGGTTTAACTTATTTTCTGACATACATATTAGCTGACCCTTTGGTATGCATAATAATTAATGTGTGCTCTTTAATAACGTTTAACTTATTTTCTGACATACATATTAGCTGACCTTTGGTATGCATAATAATTAATGTGTGCTCTTTAATAACGTTTAACTTATTTTCTGACATACATATTAGGTGACCTTTGGTATGCATAATAATTAATGTGTGCTCTTTAATAACGTTAACTTATTTTCTGACATACATATTAGGTGACCTTTGGTATGCATAATAATTAATGTGTGCTCTTTAATAACGTTTAGCTTATTTTCTGACATACATATTAGGTGACCTTTGGTATGCATAATAATTAATGTGTGCTCTTTAATAACGTTTAACTTTATTTTCTGACATACATATTAGCTGACCTTTGGTATGCATAATAATTAATGTGTGCTCTTTAATAACGTTTAACTTATTTTCTGACATACATATTAGGTGACCTTTGGTATACATAATAATTAATGTGTGCTCTTTAATAACGTTTAACTTATTTTCTGACATACATATTAGCTGACCTTTGGTATGCATAATAATTAATGTGTGCTCTTTAATAACGTTTAACTTATTTTCTGACATACATATTAGCTGACCTTTGGTATGCATAATAATTAATGTGTGCTCTTTAATAACGTTTAACTTATTTTCTGACATACATATTAGGTGACCTTTGGTATGCATAATAATTAATGTGTGCTCTTTAATAACGTTTAACTTATTTTCTGACATACATATTAGCTGACCTTTGGTATGCATAATAATTAATGTGTGCTCTTTAATAACGTTTAACTTATTTTCTGACATACATATTAGCTGACCTTTGGTATACATAATAATTAATGTGCTCTTTAATAACGTTTAACTTATTTTCTGACATACATATTAGGTGACCTTTGGTATGCATAATAATTAATGTGTGCTCTTTAATAAGGTTTAACTTATTTTCTGACATACATATTAGGTGACCTTTTGGTATGCATAATAATTAATGTGCTCTTTAATAAGGTTTAACTTATTTTCTGACATACATATTAGCTGACCTTTAGTACATGCATAATAATTAATGTGTGCTCTTTAATAAGGTTTAACTTATTTTCTGACATACATATTAGGTGACCTTTAGTATGCATAATAATTAATGTGTGCTCTTTTAATAAGGTTTAACTTATTTTCTGACATACATATTAGCTGACCTTTGGTATGCATAATAATTAATGTGTGCTCTTTAATAAGGTTTAACTTATTTTCTGACACATATTAGGTGACCTTTGGTATGCATAATATTAATGTGTGCTCTTTAATAAGGTTTAACTTTATTTTCTGACATACATATTAGGTGACCTTTGGTATGCATAATAATTAATGTATTATCTTTAATAAGGTTTAACTTATTTTCTGACATACATATTAGGTGACCTTTGGTATGCATAATAATTAATGTGTGCTCTTTAATAAGGTTTAACTTATTTTCTGACATACATATTAGCTGACCTTTGGTATGCATAATAATTAATGTGTGCTCTTTAATAAGGTTTAACTTATTTTCTGACATACATATTAGGTGACCTTTGGTATGCATAATAATTAATGTGTGCTCTTTAATAAGGTTTAACTTATTTTTCTGACATACATATTATTGACCTTTGGTATGCATAATAATTAATGTGTGCTCTTTAATAAGGTTTAACTTATTTTCTGACATACATATTAGCTGACCTTTGGTATGCACATAATAATTAATGTGTGCTCTTTAATAAGGTTTAACTTATTTTTCTGACATACATATTAGGTGACCTTTTAGTATGCATAATAATTAATGTGTGCTCTTTAATAAGGTTTAACTTATTTCTGACATACATATTAGGTGACCTTTTAGTGCTTTATAATAATTAATGTGCTCTTTAATAGGTTTAACTTATTTTCTGACATACATATTAGCTGACCTTTGGTATGCATAATAATTAATGTGTGCTCTTTAATAAGGTTTAACTTATTTTCTGACATACATATTAGGTGACCTTTTGGTATGCATAATAATTAATGTGCTCTTTAATAAGGTTTAACTTATTTTCTGACATACATATTAGGTGACCTTTGGTATGCATAATAATTAAT
>JBBBDQ010014885.1:0-10669 GCA_037127315.1 Ascarosepion bandense
ATATAATAATTAATGTGTGCTCTTTAATAACGTTTAACTTATTTTCAATACGTACATATTAGGTGACATGGTGTGCATAAATAGTGTGTGTGCTCTTTAATAACGTTTAACTTATTTTCTGACATACATATTAGGTGACCTTTGGTATACATAATAATTAATGTGTGCTCTTTAATAACGTTTAACTTATTTTCTGACACATACATATTAGCTGACCTTTGGTATACATAATAATTAATGTGTGCTCTTTAATAACGTTTAACTTATTTTCTGACATACATATTAGCTGACCTTTGGTATACATAATAATTAATGTGTGCTCTTTAATAACGTTTAACTTATTTTCTGACATACATATTAGGTGACCTTTGGTATGCATAATAATTAATGTGTGCTTTAATAACGTTTAACTTATTTTCTGACATACATATTAGGTGACCTTTGGTATACATAATAATTAATGTGTGCTCTTTAATAACGTTTAACTTATTTTCTGACATACATATTAGCTGACCTTTCGTGCATACATAATAATTAATGTGTGCTCTTTAATAACGTTTAACTTATTTTCTGACATACATATTAGGTGACCTTTGGTATGCATGTGTTAAGTGTATGCTCTTTAATAAGGTTTAACTTATTTTCTGACATACATATTAGGTGACCTTTAGTATGCATAATAATTAATGTGTGCTCTTTAATAAGGTTTAACTTATTTTCTGACACTTCATATTAGGTTGACCTTTGGTATGCATAATAATTAATGTGTGCTCTTTAATAAGGTTTAACTTATTTTCTGACATACATATTAATGACCTTTGGTATGCATAATAATTAATGTGTGCTCTTTAATAAGGTTTAACTTATTTTCTGACATACATATTGAATAACTTTGGTATGCATAATAATTAATGTGTGCTCTTTAATAAGGTTTAACTTATTTTCTGACATACATATTAGCTGACCTTTGGTATGCATAATAATTAATGTGTGCTCTTTAGCCAACGTTTAACTTATTTTCTGACATACATATTAGGTGACCTTTGGTATGCATAATAATTAATGTGTGCTCTTTAATAACGTTTAACTTATTTTCTGACATACATATTAGCTGACCTTTGGTATACATAATAATTAATGTGTGCTCTTTAATAACGTTTAACTTATTTTCTGACATACATATTAGGTGACCTTTGGTATGCATAATAATTAATGTGTTATCTTTAATAAGGTTTAACTTATTTTTCTGACATACCTTAGCTGACCTTTAGTATGCATAATAATTAATGTGTGCTCTTTAATGGGTTTAACTTATTTTCTGACATACATATTGGCTGACCTTTGGTATGCATAATAATTATGTGTGCTCTTTAATAAGGTTTAACTTATTTTCTGACATACATATTAGCTGACCTTTGGTATGCATAATAATTAATGTGTGCTCTTTAATAAGGTTTAACTTATTTTCTGACATACATATTAGCTGACCTTTGGTATGCATAATAATTAATGTGTGCTCTTTAATAACGTTTAACTTATTTTCTGACATACATATTAGGTGACCTTTGGTATGCATAATATTGCTCTTTAATAACGTTTAACTTATTTTCTGACATACATATTAGCTGACCTTTGGTACATGCATAATAATTAATGTGTGCTTTAATAAGGTTTTAAGCATTTTCTGACATACATATTAGCTGACCTTTGGTATGCATAATAATTAATGTGTGCTCTTTAATAAGGTTTAACTTATTTTCTGACATACATATTAGCTGACCTTTGGTATGCATAATAATTAATGTGTGCTCTTTAATGGTTAACTTATTTTCTGACATACATATTAGGTGACCTTTGGTATGCATAATAATTAATGTGTGCTCTTTAATAAGGTTTAACTTATTTTCTGACATACATATTAGGTGACCTTTGGTATGCATAATAATTAATGTGTGCTCTTTAATAAGGTTTAACTTATTTTCTGACATACATATTAGCTGACCTTTGGTATACATAATAATTAATGTGTGCTCTTTAATAAGGTTTAACTTATTTTCTGACATACATATTAGCTGACCTTTGGTATGCATAATAATTAATGTGTGCTCTTTAATAAAAGGTTTAACTTATTTTCTGACATACATATTAGGTGACCTTTGGTATGCATAATAATTAATGTGTGCTCTTTAATAAAAGGTTTAACTTATTTCTGACATGTTACATATTGGGTGACCTTTGGTATTCATAATAATTAATGTGTGCTCTTTAATAAGGTTTAACTTATTTTCTGACATACATATTAGCTGACCTTTGGTATGCATAATAATTAATGTGTGCTCTTTAATAAGGTTTAACTTATTTTTCACAGTATGCATATTAGCTGACCTTTGGTATGTGCATAATAATTAATGTGTTGTGCTCTTTAATAACGTTTAACTTATTTTCTGACATACATATTAGGTGACCTTTGGTATGCATAATAATTAATGTGTGCTCTTTAATAACGTTTAACTTATTTTCTGACATACATATTAGCTGACCTTTGGTATGCATAATAATTAATGTGTGCTCTTTAATAACGTTTAACTTATTTTCTGACATACATATTAGCTGACCTTTGGTATACATAATAATTAATGTGCTCCTTTAATAACGTTTAACTTATTTTCTGACATACATATTAGGTGACCTTTGAGTATGCATAATAATTAATGTGTGCTCTTTAATAACGTTTAACTTATTTTCTGACATACATATTAGCTGACCTTTGGTATGCATAATAATTAATGTGTGCTCTTTAATAAGTTTAAACTTATTTTCTACAGCTTGTACATATTGGCTGACCTTTGGTATGCATAATAATTAATGTGTGCTCTTTAATAAGGTTCGTATTTTCTGACATACATAGGTGACCTTTGGTATGCATAATAATTAATGTGTGCTCTTTAATAAGGTTTAACTTATTTTCTGACATACATATTAGCTGACCTTTGGTATGCATAATAATTAATGTGTGCTCTTTAATAACATTGCTTATTTTCTGACATACATATTAGGTGACCTTTGGTATGCATAATAATTAATGTGTGCTCTTTAATAACGTTTAACTATTTTCTGACATACATATTAGGTGACCTTTGGTATACATAATAATTAATGTGTGCTCTTTAATAAGGTTTAACTTATTTTCTGACATACATATTAGGTGACCTTTGGTATGCATAATAATTAATGTGTGCTCTTTAATAACGTTTAACTTATTTTCTGACATACATATTAGGTGACCTTTGGTGTACATAATAATTAATGTGTGCTCTTTAATAACGTTTAACTTATTTTCTGACATACATATTAGGTGACCTTTTGGTATACATAATAATTAATGTGTGCTCAATAAGGTTCTTATTTTCTGACATACATATTAGGTGACCTTTGGTATGCATAATAATTAATGTGTGCTCTTTAATAAGGTTTAACTTATTTTCTGACATACAAAAATTAGCTGACCTTTGGTATACATAATAATTAATGTGTGCTCTTTAATAAGGTTTAACTTATTTTCTGACATACATATTAGCTGACCTTTGGTATGCATAATAATTAATGTGTGCTCTTTAATAACGTTTAACTTATTTTCTGACATACATATTAGGTGACCTTTGGTATGCATAATAATTAATGTGTGCTCTTTAATAACGTTTAACTTATTTTCTGACATACATATTAGGTGACCTTTGGTATACATAATAATTAATGTGTGCTCTTTAATAAGGTTTAACTTATTTTCTGACATACATATTAGGTGACCTTTGGTATGCATAATAATTAATGTGTACTCTTTAATAAGGTTTAACTTATTTTCTGACATACATATTAGGTGACCTTTGGTATGCATAATAATTAATGTGCTCTTTAATAACGTTTAACTTATTTTCTGACATACATATTAGGTGACCTTTGGTATACATAATAATTAATGTGTGCTCTTTAATAAGTTTTAACTTATTTTCTGACATACATATTAGGTGACCTTTTGGTATGCATAATAATTAATGTGTGCTCTTTAATAAGGTTTAACTTATTTTCTGACATACATATTAGCTATTGCTTTGGTATGCATAATAATTAATGTGCTCTTTAATAAGGTTTAACTTATTTTCTGACATACATATTAGCTGACCTTTGGTATGCATAATAATTAATGTGTACTCTTTAATAACGTTTAACTTATTTTCTGACATACATATTAGGTGACCTTTGGTATGCATAATAATTAATGTGTGCTCTTTAATAAGGTTTAACTTATTTTCTGACATACATATTAGCTGACCTTTAGTATGCATAATAATTAATGTGTGCTCTTTAATAAGGTTTAACTTATTTTCTGACATACATATTAGGTGACCTTTGGTATGCATAATAATTAATGTATTGCTCTTTAATAACGTTTAACTTATTTTCTGACATACATATTAGGTGACCTTTAGTATACATAATAATTAATGTGTGCTCTTTAATAAGGTTTAACTTATTTTCTGACACATATTAGGTGACCTTTGGTATGCATAATAATTAATGTGCTCTTTAATAACGTTTAACTTATTTTCTGACATACATATTAGGTGACCTTTGGTATGCATAATAATTAATGTGTGCTCTTTAATAACGTTTAACTATTTTTTCTGACATACATATTAGGTGACCTTTGGTATACATAATAATTAATGTGTGCTCTTTAATAAGGTTTAACTTATTTTCTGACATATTAAATTGACCTTTTGGTATGCATAATAATTAATGTGTGCTCTTTAATAAGGTTTAACTTATTTTCTGACATACATATTAGCTGACCTTTGGTATGCATAATAATTAATGTGTGCTCTTTAATAAGGTTTAACTTATTTTCTGACATACATATTAGCTGACCTTTGGTATGCATAATAATTAATGTGTGCTCTTTAATAACGTTTAACTTATTTTCTGACATACATATTAGGTGACCTTTGGTATGCATAATAATTAATGTGTGCTCTTTAATAACGTTTAACTTATTTTCTGACACTTTATATTAGGTGACCTTTGGTATACATAATAATTAATGTGTGCTCTTTAATAAGGTTTAACTTATTTTCTGACATACATATTAGGTGACCTTTGGTATGCATAATAATTAATGTGTGCTCTTTAATAAGGTTTAACTTATTTTCTGACATACATATTAGGTGACCTTTGGTATGCATAATAATTAATGTGTGCTCTTTAATAACGTTTAACTTATTTTCTGACATACATATTAGGTGACCTTTGGTATACATAATAATTAATGTGTGCTCTTTAATAAGGTTTAACTTATTTTCTGACATACATATTAGGTGACCTTTGGTATGCATAATAATTAATGTGTGCTCTTTAATAAGGTTTAACTTATTTTCTGACATACATATTAGCTGACCTTTGGTATGCATAATAATTAATGTGTGCTCTTTAATAAGGTTTAACTTATTTTCTGACATACATATTAGCTGACCTTTGGTATGCATAATAATTAATGTGTGCTCTTTAATAACGTTTAACTTATTTTCTGACATACATATTAGGTGACCTTTGGTATGCATAATAATTAATGTGTGCTCTTTAATAAGGTTTTTAACTTATTTTCTGACATACATATTAGCTGACCTTTGGTATGCATAATAATTAATGTGTGCTCTTTAATAAGGTTTGCTTATTTTCTGACATACATATTAGCTGACCTTTGGTATGCATAATAATTAATGTGTGCTCTTTAATAAGGTTTAACTTATTTTCTGACATACATATTAGCTGACCTTTGGTATGCATAATAATTAATGTGTGCTCTTTAATAAGGTTTAACTTATTTTCTGACATACATATTAGGTGACCTTTGGTATGCATAATAATTAATGTGTGCTCTTTAATAAGGTTTAACTTATTTTCTGACGTACATATTAGCTGACCTTTGGTATGCATAATAATTAATGTGTGCTCTTTAATAAGGTTTAACTTATTTTCTGACATACATATTAGCTGACCTTTGGTATGCATAATAATTAATGTGTGCTCTTTAATAAGGTTTAACTTATTTTCTGACATACATATTAGCTGACCTTTAGTATACATAATAATTAATGTGTGCTCTTTAATAAGGTTTAACTTATTTTCTGACATACATATTAGGTGCCTTTGGTATGCATAATAATTAATGTGTGCTCTTTAATAAGGTTTAACTTATTTTCTGACATACATATTAGCCTTTGGTATGCATAATAATTAATGTGTGTAATAAGAGTTTAACTTATTTTCTGACATACATATTAGCTGACCTTTGGTATGCATAATAATTAATGTGTGCTCTTTAATAAGGTTTAGCTATTTTCTGACATACATATTAGCTGACCTTTGGTATGCATAATAATTAATGTGTGCTCTTTAATAACGTTTAACTTATTTTCTGACATACATATTAGGTGACCTTTGGTATGCATAATAATTAATGTGTGCTCTTTAATAAGGTTTAACTTATTTTTCGACATACATATTAGGTGACCTTTGATACATGCATAATAATTAATGTATTGCTCTTTAATAACGTTTAACATATTTTCTGACATACATATTAGGTGACCTTTGGTATACATAATAATTAATGTGTGCTCTTTAATAACGTTTAACATATTTTCTGACATACGTAATAGGTGACCTTTGGTATGCATAATAATTAATGTGTGCTCTTTAATAACGTTTAACATATTTTCTGACATACATATTAGGTGACCTTTGGTATACATAATAATTAATGTGTGCTCTTTAATAACGTTTAACATATTTTCTGACATACATATTAGGTGACCTTTGGTATGCATAATAATTAATGTGTGCTCTTTAATAACGTTTAACATATTTTTCGACATACATATTAGGTGACCTTTGGTATGCATAATAATTAATGTGTGCTCTTTAATAACGTTTAACATATGCTGACATACATATTAGGTGACCTTTGGTATGCATAATAATTAATGTGTGCTCTTTAATAACGTTTAACATATTTTCTGACATACATATTAGGTGACCTTTGGTATGCATAATAATTAATGTGTGCTCTTTAATAACGTTTAACATATTTTTCGGCATACATATTAGGTGACCTTTGGTATACATAATAATTAATGTGTGCTCTTTAATAACGTTTAACTTATTTTCTGACATACATATTAGGTGACCTTTGGTATGCATAATAATTAATGTGTGCTCTTTAATAACGTTTAACTTATTTTCTGACATACATATTAGGTGACCTTTGGTATGCATAATAATTAATGTGTGCTCTTTAATAACGTTTAACATATTTTCTGACATACATATTAGGTGACCTTTGGTATGCATAATAATTAATGTGTGCTCTTTAATAACGTTCAACTTATTTTCTGACATACATATTAGGTGACCTTTGGTATGCATAATAATTAATGTGTGCTCTTTAATAACGTTTAACTTATTTTCTGACATACATATTAGGTGACCTTTGGTATGCATAATAATTAATATGTGCTCTTTAATAACGTTTAACTTATTTTCTGACATACATATTAGGTGACCTTTGGTATGCATAACTAATTAATGTGTGCTCTTTAATAACGTTTAACTTATTTTCTGACATACATATTAGGTGACCTTTGGTATGCATAATAATTAATGTGTGCTCTTTAATAACGTTTAACTTATTTTCTGACATACATATTAGGTGACCTTTGGTATGCATAATAATTAATGTGTGCTCTTTATTAACGTTTAACTTATTTTTGACATACATATTAGGTGACCTTTAATTATGCATAATAATTAATGTGTGCTCTTTAATAACGTTTAACTTATTTTCTGACATACATATTAGAGTGACCTTTGGTATGCATAATAATTAATGTGTGCTCTTTAATAACGTTTAACTTATTTTCTGACATACATATTAGGTGACCTTTGGTATGCATAATAATTAATGTGTGCTCTTTAATAACGCTTATTTTCTGACATACATATTAGGTGACCTTTGGTATGCATAATAATTAATGTGTGCTCTTTAATAACGTTTAACTTATTTTGAAAACTTGCACATATTAGGTGACCTTTGGTATGCATAATAATTAATGTGTGCTCTTTAATAACGTTTAACAGCATTTTCTGACATACATATTATGACCTTTGGTATGCATAATAATTAATGTGTGCTCTTTAATAACGTTTAACTTATTTTCTGACATGCATATTGAGTGACCTTTGGTATGCATAATAATTAATGTGTGCTCTTTAATAACGTTTAACTTATTTTCTGACATATATTAGGTGACCTTTGGTATGCATAATAATTAATGTGTGCTCTTTAATAACGTTTAACTTATTTTCTGACATACATATTAGGTGACCTTTGAGCATAATAATTAATGTGCTCTTTAATAACGTTTAACTTATTTTTCTGACATACATATTAGGTATTTTAGTATACATAATAATTAATGTGCTCTTTAATAACGTTTAACTTATTTTCGTATACATACATATTAGGCCACTGGTATGCATAATAATTAATGTGCTCTTTAATAACGTTTAACTTATTTTCTGACATACATATTAGGTAGCGCTGGTATGCATAATAATTAATGTGTGCTCTTTAATAACGTTTAACTTATTTTCTGACGCACCATATTGAGTGACCTTTATGCATAATAATTAATGTATGCTCTTTAATAACGTTTAACTTATTTTCTGACATACCTAATGGGTGACCTTTGGTATGCATAATAATTAATGTATTGCTCTTTAATAACGTTTAACTTATTTTCTGACACGCACATATTAGCTGACCTTTGATATGCATAATAATTAATGGGTGCTCTTTAATAACGTTTAACTTATTTTCTGACATATTGTAATGTTGTTAACTGGTATGCATAATAATTAATGGTGCTCTTTAATAACGTTTAACATATTTTCTGACATACGTAATGAGTGACCTTTGGTATGCATAATAATTAATGTGTACTCTTTAATAACGTTACTTATTTTCTGACATACTATTAGGTGACATGGTATGCATAATGTCATTAATGTATAATGCTCTTTAATAACGTTTAACTTATTTTCTGACACATATTAGAGTGACCTTTAGTATGCATAATAATTAATGTGTGCTCTTTAACGTTTAACTTATTTTCTGACATACATATTAGAATGACCTTTTAGTATGCATAATAATTAATGTGTGCTCTTTAATAACATTGCTCTTTCTGACATACATATTAGGTGACCATTGTGCTCCATAATAATTAATGTTGCTCTTTATTAACGTTTAACTATTTTTCTGACATACATAAGTGAACACTTCGGTATGCATAATAATTAATGTGTGCTCTTTAATAACGTTTAACGGCCTATGACATACATATTGACCTTTGGTATGCATAATAATTAATGTCATGTGCTCTTTAATAACGTTTAACTTATTTTCTGACATACATATTAGGAGTGACCTTTGGTACATAATAAATTAATGGGTGTAACGTTTAACATTTTGACACATATAGCTGACCTTTGTGTATGTAATAATTAATGATCCTCTTTAATAACGTTTAACATATTTTCTGACATTAGGTGACCTTTAGTATGCCATAATAATTAATCGTAATGTACTCTTTAATAACGTTTAACATATTTTCAGGCATACATAATGAGTGACCTTTGGTATGCATAACTAATTAATGTGCTTTAATAACGTTGTATCTTTCGACATACATATTAGGTGACCTTTGGTATGCATAATAAATGATAATGACGCTTAACTTTAATAACGTTTAACATGTTCAAGCATACATATTAGGTAGTATACGTGCATGCATAATAATTAATATGTGCTCTTTAATAACGTTGTATTTTCAGTAATACATATTAGAGCCTTTGGTATGCATAATAATTAATGGGTGCTCTTTATTTTAACGTTTAACATATTTTCGTACCATATTAGGTGACCTTTGGTATACGCAGCAATTAATGTGTGCTCTTTAACGTTTAACATGCTACAGCATACATATTGATGACCTTTGGTATGCATAATAATTAATGTGTACTCTTTAATAACATTTAACATATTTTCAACCATACATGTTAGGTGACCTTTGGTATACATAATAATTAATGTGTGCTCTTTGTAATAACGTTTAACATATTTTCTGACGCGCAATGAGTGACCTTTGGTATGCCAATAATAGTAATGTGTGCTCTTTAATAACGTTTAACGTATTTTCTGACATACATATTAGGTACTTTGGTATGCACCATCAATTAATGTGTGCTCTTTAATAACGTTTAACATATTTTCTGACATACATATTAGGTGACCTTTGGTATGCTAATAATCCAATGTGTGCACTCTTTAATAACGTTTAACTTATTTTCTGACATGTAATGAGTGACAGCATTTATAATAATTAATGTATCTTTAATAACGTTTAGCATGACACCATATTAGGTGACGCTTTGGTATGCATAATAATTAATGTGCTCTTTAATAACGTTTAACATATTTTCTGACATACATATTAAGTGACCTTTGGTATGCATAATAATTAATGTATTATCTTTAATAACGTTTAACTTA
>JBBBDQ010014886.1:0-33068 GCA_037127315.1 Ascarosepion bandense
CTTTAATAACCTTTAACTTGTTTTCTGACATACATATTGGGTGACCTTTGGTATGCATAATAATTAATGTGTGCTCTTTAATAACCTTTAACTTATTTTCTGACATACATATTAGGTGACCGTTCGTATACATAATAATTAATATTGTGCTCTTTAATAACCTTTGCTTATTTTCTGACATATATTAGGTGACCTTTCGTATACGCAATAATTAATGTGTGCTCTTTAATAACCTTTAACTTATTTTCTGACATACATATTAGGTGACTGCGACGTATACATAATAATTAATATTATTGTGCTCTTTAATAACCTTTAACTTATTTTCTGACATACATATTAGGTGACCTTTGGTATACATAATAATTAATATGGCCAACGCTCTTTAATAACCTTTAACTTATTTTCTGACATACATATTAGGTGACCTTTCATATACATAATAATTAATGTGTGCTCTTTATGTATACTAACAATACATAAAGCATACATATTAGGTGACCTTTGAGGTATACATAATAATTAATGTGTGCTCTTTAATAACCTTTAACATTTTCTGACATACATATTAGGTGACCTTTCGTATACATAATAATTAATGTGTGCTCTTTTTTAATAACCTTTAACTTATTTTCTGACATACATATTAGGTGACCTTTCGTATACATAATAATTAATGTGTGCTCTTTAATAACCTTTAACTTATTTTCTGACATACATATTAGGTGACCTTTCGTATACATAATAATTAATGTGTCTTTAATAACCTTTAACTTATTTTCAACGACATACATATTAGGTGACCTTTGGTATACATAACTAATTAATGTGTGCTCTTCTTAACCTTTAACTTATTTTCTGACATACATATTAGGTGACCGTTCGTATACATAATAATTAATATATGCTCTTTAATAACTTTTAACTTATTTTCTGACATACATATTAGGTGACCTTTGGTATATAATAATTAATGTGTGCTCTTTAATAACCTTTAACTTATTTTCTGACATACATATTAGGTGACCTTTCGTATACATAATAATTAATGTGTGCTCTTTAATAACCTTTAACTTATTTTCTGACATACATATTGGGTGACTTTTCGTATACATAATAATTAATGTATTGCTCTTTAATAACCTTTAACTTATTTTCTGACACATATTAGGTGACCTTTCGTATACATAATAATTAATGTGCTCTTTAATAACCTTTAACTTATTTTCTGACATACATATTGGGTGACCTTTCGTATACATAATAATTAATGTGTGCTCTTTAATAACCTTTAACTTGTTTCTGACATACATATTAGGTGACCTTTCATATATAATAATTAATGTGTGCTCTTTAATAACCTTTGCTTATTTTCTGACATACATATTAGGTGACCTTTTATTATACATAATAATTAATATTATTGCTCTTTAATAACCTTTAACTTGTTTTGTACTTGTAATAGGTGACCTTTCGTATACATAATAATTAATATGTGCTCTTTAATAACCTTTAACTTATTTTCTGACATACATATTAGGTGACCTTTCGTATACATAATAATTAATGTGCTCTTTAATAACCTTTAACTTATTTTCTGACATACATATTAGGTGACCTTTGGTATACATAATAATTAATGTGTGCTCTTTAACCTTTAACTTATTTTCTGACATACATATTAGGTGACCTTTCTCATAATAATTAATGTGTGCTCTTTAATAACCTTTAACTTATTTTTCTGACACATACATATTAGGTGACCTTTCGTATACATAATAATTAATGTGTGCTCTTTAACGCTAACTTATTTTCTGACATACATATTAGGTGACCTTTCGTATACATAATAATTAATGTGTGCTCTTTAATAACCTTTAACTTATTTTCTGACATACATATTAGGTGACCTTTCGTATACATAATAATTAATGTGTATACGTAACCTTTAACTTATTTTCTGACATACATATTAGGTGACCTTTCATTGCCATAATAATTAATGTGTGCTCTTTAATAACTATTGTTTTCTGACATACATATTAGGTGACCTTTCGTATACATAATAATTAATGTATGCTCTTTAAATAACCTTTAACTTATTTTTCAACGCATACATAATAGGTGACCTTTCGTATACATAATAATTAATGTGTGCTCTTTATGTGCTAACTTATTTTTGACATACATATTAGGTGACCTTTGGTATATTACATAATAATTAATGTGTGCTCTTTAATAACCTTTAACTTATTTTCAGCATACATATTAGGTGACCGTTCCGTATACATAATAATTAATGTGTGCTCTTTAATAACCTTTAACTTATTTTCTGACATACATAATAGGTGACCTTTGGTATACATAATAATTAATGTGTGCTCTTTAATAACCTTTAACTTATTTTCTGACATACATATTAGGTGACCTTTCGTATACATAATAATTAATGTGTGCTCTTTAATAACCTTTAACTTATTTTCTGACATACATATTAGGTGACCTTTCGTATACATAATAATTAATGTGTGCTCTTTAATAACCTTTAACTTATTTTCTGACATACATATTAGGTGACCTTTCGTATACATAATAATTAATGTGTGCTCTTTAATAACCTTTAACTTATTTTCTGACATACGTATTAGGTGACCTTTGGTATACATAATAATTAATGTGTGCTCTTTAATAACCACTAACTTATTTTCTGACATACATATTGGGTGACCGTTCGTATACATAATAATTAATGTGTGCCCTTTAATAACCTTTAACTTATTTTCTGACATACATATTAAGGTGACCCTTTGGTATCCATAATAATTAATGTGTGCTCTTTAATAACCTTTAACTTGTTTTCTGACATACATATTAGGTGACCTTTGGTATACATAATAATTTAATGTGTGCTCTTTAATAACCTTTAACTTATTTTCTGACATACATATTAGGTGACCGTTCGTATACATAATAATTAATGTATGCTCGCTAATAACAACCTAACTTATTTTCTGACATACATATTAGGTGACCTTTGGTATACATAATAATTAATGTGTGCTCTTTAATAACCTTTAACTTATTTTCTGACATACATATTAGGTGACCTTTCGTATACATAATAATTAATGTGTGCTCTTTAATAACCTTTAACGACACTACGACATACATATTAGGTGACCGTTCGTATACATAATAATTAATGTGTGCTCTTTAATAACCTTTAACTTATTTTCTGACATACATATTGGGTGACCTTTGGTATACATAATAATTAATGTGTGCTCTTTAATAACCTTTAACTTATTTTCTGACATACATATTAGGTGACCTTTCGTATACATAATAATTAATGTGTGCTCTTTAATAACCTTTAACTTATTTTCTGACATACATATTAGGTGACCTTTGGTATGTAATAATTAATGTTGTGCTCTTTAATAACCTTTAACTTATTTTCTGACATACATATTAGGTGACCTTTGGTATACATAATAATTAATGTGTGCTCTTTAATAACCCTTTAACTTATTTTTCGGCATACATATTAGGTGACCTTTCGTATACATAATAATTAATGTGTGCTCTTTAATAACCTTTAACTTATTTTCTGACATACATATTATTAGGTGACCGTTCATACATAATAATTAATGTGTGTATCTTTAATAACCTTTAACATTTTTCTGACATACATATTAGGTGACCTTTCATGCCCATAATAATTAATGTATGCTCTTTAATAACTTATTTTCTGACATACATATTAGGTGACCTTTCATGTACATAATAATTAATGTGTGCTCTTCATGTGCTAACTTATTTTCTGACATACATATTAGGTGACCTTTCGTATACATAATAATTAATGTGCTCTTTAATAACCTTTAACTTATTTTCTGACATACATATTAGGTGACCTTTGGTATACATAATAATTAATGTGTGCTCTTTAATAACCTTTAACTTTATTTTCTGACATATATTAAGTGACCGTTCGTAACATAATAATTAATGTGTGCTCTTTAATAACCTTTAACTTATTTTTCTGACATACATATTAGGTGACCTTTGGTATACATAATAATTAATGTGTGCTCTTTAATAACCTTTAACTTATTTTCCGGCATACATATTAGGTGACCGTTCGTATACATAATAATTAATGTGTGCTCTTTAATAACCTTTAACTTATTTTCTGACATACATATTGGGTGACCTTTCGTATACATAATAATTAATGTGTGCTCTTTAACAACTTTTAACTTATTTTCTGACATACATATTAGGTGACCTTTCGTATACATAATAATTAATGTGTGCTCTTTAATAACCTTGCTTATTTTCTGACATACATATTAGGTGACCTTTCGTATACATAATAATTAATGTGTGCTCTTTAATAACCTTTAACTTATTTTCTGACATACATATTAGGTGACCTTTCGTATACATAATAATTAATGTGTGCTCTTTAATAACCTTTAACTTATTTTCTGACATACATATTAGACGACCTTTGGTATACATAATAATTAATGTGTGCTCTTTAATAACCTTTAACTTATTTTCTGACATACATATTAGGTGACCGTTCGTATACATAATAATTATTGTGCTCTTTAATAACCTTTAACTTATTTTCTGACATACATAATAGGTGACCTTTCGTATACATAATAATTAATGTGCTCTTTAATAACCTTCTTATTTTCTGACATACATATTAGGTGACCTTTCGTATACATAATAATTAATGTGTGCTCTTTATTAACCTTGCTTATTTTCTGACATACATATTAGGTGACCTTTAGTATACATAATAATTAATGTGTGCTCTTTAATAACCTTTAACTTATTTTCTGACATACATATTAGGTGACCGTTCGTATACATAATAATTAGTGTGTGTCTTTAATAACCTTTAACCTTTTTTCTGACATACATATTAGGTGACCTTTGGTATACATAATAATTAATGTGTGCTCTTTAATAACCTTTAACTTTATTTTCTGACATACATATTAGGTGACCTTTCGTATACATAATAATTAATGTGTGCTCTTTAATAACCTTTAACTTATTTTCTGACATACATATTAGGTGACCTTTGGTATACATAATAATTAATGTGTGCTCTTTAATAACCTTTAACTTATTTTCTGACATACATATTAGGTGACCTTTGGTATACATAATAATTAATGTGTGTCTTTATTAACCTTTAACTTATTTTCTGACATACATATTAGGTGACCTTTGGTATACATAATAATTAATGTGTGCTCTTTAATAACCTTTAACTTATTTTCTGACATACATATTAGGTGACCGTTCGTATACATAATAATTAATGTGTGCTCTTTAATAACCTTTAACTTATTTTCTGACATACATATTGGGTGACCTTTGGTATACATAATAATTAATGTGTGCTCTTTAATAACCTTTAACTTATTTTCTGACATACATATTAGGTGACCTTTCGTATACATAATAATTAATGTGTGCTCTTTAATAACCTTTAACTTATTTTCTGACATGCATATTAGGTGACCTTTCGTATACATAATAATTAATGTATTGTCTTTAATAACCTTTAACATTTTCTGACATACATATTAGGTGACCTTTAGCATACATAATAATTAATGTGTACTCTTTAATAACCTTTAACTTATTTTCTGACATACATATTGAGTGACCTTTCATGTACATAATAATTAATGTGTGCTCTTTAATAACCTTTAACTTTATTTTCTGACATACATATTAGGTGACCTTTCGTATACATAATAATTAATGTGTGCTCTTTAATAACCTTTAACTTATTTTCTGACATACATATTGGGTGACCTTTCGTATACATAATAATTAATGTGTGCTCTTTAATAACCTTTAACTTATTTTCTGACATACATATTAGGTGACCTTTGGTATACATAATAATTAATATTAGTACTCTTTAATAACCTTTAACTTATTTTCTGACATACATATTAGGTGACCTTTCGTATACATAATAATTAATGTGTGCTCTTTAACAACGCTAACTTATTTTCTGACATACATATTAGGTGACCTTTCGTATACATAATAATTAATATGCTCTTTAATAACCTTTAACTTATTTTCTGACATACATATTGGGTGACCTTTGAGCATACATAATAATTAATGTGTGCTCTTTAATAACCTTTAACTTGTTTTCTGACGCCATATTAGGTGACCTTTCGTATACATAATAATTAATGTGTGCTCTTTAATAACCTTTAACTTATTTTCTGACATACATATTAGGTGACCTTTCGTATACATAATAATTAATGTGTGCTCTTTAATAACCTTTAACTTATTTTCTGACATACATATTAAGTGACCTTTGGTATACATAATAATTAATGTGTGCTCTTTAATAACCTTTAACTTATTTTCTGACATACATATTAGGTGACCTTTGGTATACATAATAATTAATGTATGCTCTTTAATAACCTTTAACTTATTTTCTGACATACATATTGGTGACCGTTCGTATACATAATAATTAATGTATGCTCTTTAATAACCTTTAACTTATTTTCTGACATACATATTAGGTGACCTTTGGTATACATAATAATTAATGTATGTCTTTAATAACCTTTAACTTATTTTCTGACATACATATTAGGTGACCTTTCGTATACATAATAATTAATGTGTGTGCTCTTTAATAACCTTTAACTTATTTTCTGACATACGCATATTAGGTGACCTTTCATATACATAATAATTAATGTGTGCTCTTTAATAACCTTTGCTTATTTTCTGACATACATATTAGGTGACCTTTGGTATACATAATAATTAATGTGTGCTCTTTAATAACCTTTAACTTATTTTCTGACATACATATTAGGTGACCTTTCGTATACATAATAATTAATGTGTGCTCTTTAATAACCTTTAACTTATTTTCTGACATACACATATTAGGTGACCTTTCGTATACATAATAATTAATGTGTGCTCTTTAATAACCTTTAACTTATTTTCTGACATACATATTAGGTGACCTTTGGTATACATAATAATTAATGTGTGCTCTTTAATAACCATAACATTTTCTGACATACATATTAGGTGACCTTTGGTGTATAATAATTAATGTGTGCTCTTTAATAACCTTTAACTTATTTTCTGACATACATATTAGGTGACCTTTCGTATACATAATAATTAATGTGTGCTCTTTAATAACCTTTAACTTATTTTCTGACATACATATTAGGTGACCTTTCGTATACATAATAATTAATGTGTGCTCTTTAATAACCTTTAACTTATTTTCTGACATACATATTAGGTGACCTTTTTGAGCATACATAACTGATGATATGTGCTCTTTAATAACCTTTAACTTATTTTCTGACATACATATTAGGTGACCTTTCGTATACATAATAATTAATGTGTGCTCTTTAATAACCTTTAACTTATTTTCTGACATACATAATAGGTGACCTTTCGTATACATAATAATTAATGTATTGCTCTTTAATAACCTTTAACTTATTTTCTGACATACATGTTCAGTGACAACTCGTATACATAATAATTAATGTGTGCTCTTTAATAACCTTTAACTTATTTTCTGACATACATATTAGGTGACCTTTGGTATACATAATAATTAATATGTGCTCTTTAATAATATTAACTTATTTTCTGACATACATATTAGGTGACATTCGTATACATAATAATTAATGTGTGCTCTTTAATAACCTTTAACTTATTTTCTGACATACATAATAGGTGACCTTTGGTATACATAATAATTAATGTGTGCTCTTTAATAACCTTTAACTTATTTTCTGACATATGTATTAGGTGACCTTTCGTATACATAATAATTAATGTGTGCTCTTTAATAACCTTTAACTTATTTTCTGACATACGTAATGGGTGACCTTTGGTATACATAATAATTAATGTGTGCTCTTTAATAACCTTTAACTTATTTTCTGACATACATATTAGGTAGCACAAAGCCTTATAACTAATTATTGTGTGCTCTTTAATAACCTTTAACTTATTTTCTGACATACATATTAGGTGACCTTTCGTATACATAATAATTAATGTGTGCTCTTTAATAACCTTTAACTTATTTTCTGACATACATATTAGGTGACCTTTCGTATACATAATAATTAATGTGTGCTCTTTAATAACCTTTAACTTATTTTCTGACATACATATTAGGTGACCTTTGGTATACATAATAATTAATGTGTGCTCTTTAATAACCTTTAACTTATTTTCTGACATACATATTAGGTGACCTTTCGTATACATAATAATTAATGTGTGCTCTTTAATAACTTCCTTTAACTTATTTTCTGACATACATATTAGGTGACCTTTCATGTATACATAATAATTAATATTGTGCTCTTTAATAACCTTTAACTTATTTTCTGACATACATATTAGGTGACCTTTGGTATACATAATAATTAATGTGTGCTCTTTAATAACATTTAGCCTTTTCTGACATACATATTAAGTGACCTTTCGTATACATAATAATTAATGTGTGCTCTTTAATAACCTTTAACTTATTTTCTGACATACATATTAGGTGACCTTTCGTATACATAATAATTAATAGCATGCTCTTTAATAACCTTTAACTTATTTTCTGACATACATATTAGGTGACCTTTGGTATACATAATAATTAATATGTGCTCTTTAATAACCTTTAACTTATTTTCTGACATACATATTAGGTGACCTTTGGTATACATAATAATTAATGTGTGCTCATAATAACTTTTTAACTTATTTTCTGACATACATATTAGGTGACCGTTCGTATACATAATAATTATTATGTGCTCTTTAATAACCTTTAACTTATTTTCTGACATACATATTGGGTGACCTTTGGTATACCATAATAATTAATGTGTGCTCTTTAATAACCTTTAGCTTTATTTTTCTGACATACATATTAGGTGACCTTTCGTATACATAATAATTAATGTGTGCTCTTTAATAACCTTTAACATTTTCGGCATTTGTAATAGGTGACCTTTCGTATGCATAATAATTAATGTATTGTCTTTAATAACCTTTAACTTATTTTAATACATACATATTAGGTGACCTTTGGTATGTATGGGTAATTAATATTGCTCTTTCAGCAACAACTAACTTATTTTCTGACATACATATTAGGTGACCTTTGGTATACATAATAATTAATGTATACTCTTTTATGTATAACTTATTTTCTGACATACATGGGTGACCTTTCGTATAATAATTGTTGTATTGCTCTTTAACGCTAACTTATTTTCTGACATACATATTAGGTGACCTTTCGTATACATAATAATTAATGTGTACTCTTTAATAACCTTTAACATTTTCTGACATTACCGTATTGGTGACGCCTTTGGTATACATAAAAATTAATATTTTATCTTTAATAACCTTTGCTGTTTTCCGACATACATATTGAGTGACCTTTCATATGTATAATAATTAATGTATGTGCTCTTCCTTGTATTTAACTTATTTTCTGACATACATATTGGAGTGACCTTTCGTACTTATAATAATTAATGTGCTCTTTAATAACTAACATTTTCTGACATACATATTAGGTGACCTTTGGTATACATAATAATTAATATTATTAACTCCTTTAATAACCTTTAACTTATTTTCTGACATACATATTAGGTGACCTTTAGCGCATAATAATTAATGTATGCTCTTCGTAACATTACAACATTTTCTGACATGCATATTAGGTGACCTTTTACATTTATACATAATAATTAATGTATGCTCTTTAATAACCACAACAATACCAAGCATACATATTAGGTGACCTTTCGTATACATAATAATTAATGTATGCTCTTTAATAACCTTTAACTTTATTTTCTGACATACGTAATGGGTGACCTTTCGTATACATAATAATTAATGTGTGCTCTTTAGCAACAACTTGTTTTCTGACATACATATTAGGTGACCTTTGGTATACGCAGCAATTAATGTGTACTATAATAACCTTTAACTTATTTTCTGACATACATATTAGGTGACCTTTGATGTCATAATAATTAATCATGTGCTCTTTAATAACCTTTAACTTATTTTCTGACATACATATTAAGAGCGAACTTTCGTATACATAATAATTAATGTGTGTGCTCTTTAATAACCTTTAACTTATTTTCTGACATACATATTAGGTGACCTTTCGTATACATAATAATTAATGTGTGCTCTTTAATAACCTTTAACTTATTTTCTGGCATAATGAGTGACCTTTGGTATACATAATAATTAATGTATGTGCTCTTTAATAACACACAACTTATTTTCTGACATACATAATAGGTAAACCTTTCGTATACATAATAATTAATGTGTACTCTTTAATAACCTTTGCTTATTTTCTGACATACATATTGAGTGACCTTTGGTATACATAATAATTAATGTGTGCTCTTTAATAACCTTTAACTTATTTTCTGACATACATATTAGGTGACCTTTCGTATACATAATAATTAATATTGCTCTTTAATAACCTTTAACCCAAGCGCATAGAAAAGCATACATATTGGGCAATACTTTGGTATACATAATAATTAATGTCGTACTCTTCCGCTAACGCTAACCAGCGCAGCATACCTTATTAGGTGACCTTTGGTATACATAATAATTAATGTGTGCTCTTTATTAACGCTTATTTTCTGACATACATATTAAGTGACCTTTGATATGTAATAATTAATGTAATATCTTTATGTATAACTTATTTTCGACATACATAATGGGTGACATACCTGGTATACATAATAATTAATGTGTGCTCTTTAATAACCTTTAACTTATTTTCTGACATACATATTAGGTGACCTTTGGTATACATAATAATTAATGTATGCTCTTCAGCAACCTTTAAACATTTTCATGACATACATATTAGGTGACCGTTCGTATACATAATAATTAATGCTTTGTCTTTAATAACCTTTAACTTATTTTCTGACATACATATTAGGTGACCTTTGGTATACATAATGTTAATGTGTGCTCTTTAATAACCTTTAACTTATTTTCTGACATACATAATGGGTGACCTTTCGTATACATAATAATTAATGTGTGCTCTTTAATAACCTTGTATTTTCTGACATACATATTAGGTGACCTTTCGTATACATAATAATTAATGTGTGCTCTTTAATAACCTTTAACTTATTTTCTGACATACATATTAGGTGACCTTTGGTACTTGTAATAATTAATGTATGCTCTTTAATAACCTTTAACTTATTTTCCCAACTTGTACATATTAGGTGACCTCCCTGTTATACATAATAATTAGTACTTGTGCTCTTTAATAACCTTTTAACTTATTTTCTGACATACATATTAGGTGACCTTTCGACGCCCCATAATAATTAATGTGTGTCTTTAATAACCTTTAACTTGTTTCTGACATACATATTGGGTGACCTTTCGTATACATAATAATTAATGTGTGCTCTTTAATAACCTTTAACTTATTTTCTGACATACATATTAGGTGACCTTTGATGTCCATATTAATTAATGTGTGCTCTTTAATAACCTTTAACTTATTTTTGACATACATATTAGGTGACCTTTCGTATACATAATAATTAATGTGTGCTCTTTAATAACACGCTTATTTTCTGACATACATATTAGGTGACCTTTCGTATACATAATAATTAATGTGTGCTCTTTAATAACGCGCTTATTTTCAGCATACATATGGGTGACCTTTGGTATACATAATAATTAATGTGTGCTCTTTAATAACCTTCAACTTATTTTCTGACACATGATAGGTGACCTTTCGTATACATAATAATTAATGTGTGCTCTTTAATAACCTTTAACTTATTTTTTATTGTATATTAGGTGACCTTTCATGCTCATAATAATTAATGTGTGCTCTTTAATAACCTTTAACTTATTTTCTGACATACATATTAGGTGACCTTTGGTATACATAATAATTAATGTGTGCTCTTTAATAACACTTAACTTATTTTCTGACATATTAGAGTGACCTTTGGTATACATAATAATTAATGTGTGCTCTTTATATGCTTTAACATTTTCTGACATACATATTAGGTGACCGTTCGTATACATAACTTAATTAATGTGTGCTCTTTAATAACCTTTAACTTATTTTCTGACATACATATTAGGTGACCTTTGGTATACATAATAATTAATGTGTGCTCTTTAATAACCTTTAACTTATTTTCTGACATACATATTAGGTGACCTTTCGTATACATAATAATTAATGTGTGCTCTTTATGTATTTAACTTATTTTCTGACATACATATTAGGTGACGCTTTCGTATACATAATAATTAATATTGTGCTCTTTAATAACCTTTAACTTATTTTCTGACATACATATTAGGTGACCTTTCGTATACATAATAATTAATGTGTGCTCTTTATTGCTTATTTAACTTATTTTCTGACATACATATTGGGTGACCTTTTGGTATACATAATAATTAATGTGTGCTCTTTATTAACCTTTAACTTATTTTCCGTACTACATATTAGGTAGCCTTTCGTATACATAATAATTAATGTAGCCTCTTTAATAACCTTTAACTTATTTTCTGACATACATATTAGGTGACCTTTCATGTACATAATAATTAATCGTATTGCTCTTTAATAACCTTTAAACGGCATGACATACATATTGGGTGACCTTTGGTGTACATAACTAATTAATGTGTGCTCTTTAATAACCTTTAACTTATTTTCTGACATACATATTGGTGACCTTTCGTATGTGTTAATGTGTGCTCTTTAATAACCTTTAACTTATTTTCTGACATACATGTTGAGTGACCTTTGGTGTACATAATAATTAATGTGTGCTCTTTGGCGTAACCTTTAACTTCTTTCTGACATACATAGTAGGTGACCTTTCGTATACATAATAATTAATATGTGCTCTTTAATAACCTTTAACTTATTTTCTGACATACATATTAGGTGACCTTTCGTATACATAATAATTAATGTGTGCTCTTTATGTACTTTAACTTATTTTTCTGACATACATATTAAGGTGACCTTTCGTATACATAATAATTAATGTGTGCTCTTTAATAACCTTTGTATTTTCTGACATACATATTGAGTGACCTTTCGTATACATAATAATTAATGTGTGCTCTTTAATAACTTTAACATTTTCTGACATACGTATTAGGTGACCTTTCGTGTACATAATAATTAATGTGTGCTCTTTGACAACAACACAACTTATTTTCTGACGCACATATTAGGTGACCTTTGGTATACACATAATAATTAATATATTATCTTTAATAACCTTTAACTTATTTTCTGACATACATATTAGGTGACCTTTCGTATACATAATAATTAATGTGTACTCTTTAATAACTTTAACTTATTTTCTGACATACATATTAGGTGACCTTTCGTATACATAATAATTAATGTACCTTTTTAATAACCTTTAACTTATTTTCTGACATACATATTAGGTGACCTTTCGTATACATAATAATTAATGTATTATCTTTAATAACCTTTTGTATTTTCTGACATACGCATATTGAGTGACCTTTCGTATGCATAATAATTAATGTGTGCTCTTTTAATAACCTTTGTATTTTTAAGCATACATATTAGGTGACCTTTGGTATACATAATAATTAATGTGTGCTCTTTAATAACCTTTAACATTGCTAAGCCTTTGTAATGAGTGACCTTTCGTATACATAATAATTAATGTGTGCTCTTTAATAACCTTTAACTTATTTTCTGACATACATATTAGGTGACCTTTCGTATACATAATAATTAAGTATTATTGCTCTTTAATAACCTTTAACTTATTTTTCGACATACATATTAGGTGACCTTTAGTATATAATAATTAATGTGTGTCTTTATTAACCTTTAACTTATTTTCTGACATACCTTAGGTGACCTTTCGTATACATAATAATTAATGTGTGCTCTTTAATAACCTTTAACTTATTTTCTGACATACATATTAGGTGACCTTTTAAACTTATACATAATAATTAATGTGTGCTCTTTAATAATAACTAACTTATTTTCTGACATACATATTAGGTGACGCTTTGGTATACATAATAATTAATGTGTGCTCTTTAATAACCTTGTTTTATTTTCAGCGTAATATTAGGTGACCTTTCGTATACATAATAATTAATGTGTGCTCTTTAATAACCTTTAACTTATTTTTCTGACATACATATTAGGTGACCTTTCGTATATAATAATTAATGTGTGCTCTTTAATAACCTTTAACTTATTTTCTGACATACATATTAGGTGACCTTTGGTATACATAATAATTAATGTGTGCTCTTTAATAACCTTTAACTTATTTTCTGACATACATAGGTGACCTTTGGTATACATAATAATTAATGTGTGCTCTTTAATAACCTTTAACTTTATTTTCTGACATACATATTAGGTGACCGTTCGTATACATAATAATTAATGTGTGCTCTTTAATAACTTCTTCTAACTTATTTTCTGACATACATATTAGGTGACCTTTGGTATACATAATAATTAATGTGTGCTCTTTAATAACCTTTAACTTATTTTCTGACATACATATTAGGTGACCTTTCGTATACATAACTAATTAATGTATGCTCTTTAATAACCTTTAACTTATTTTCTGACATACGTAATAGGTGACCTTTCGTATACATAATAATTAATGTGTGCTCTTTAATAACCTTTAACTTGTTTCTGACATACATATTAGGTGACCGTTCATGTACATAATAATTAATGTGTGCTCTTTAATAACCTTTAACTTATTTTCTGACATACATATTAGGTGACCTTTCGTATACATAATAATTAATGTGCTCTTTAATAGCAACACAACATTTTCTGACATACATATTAGGTGACCTTTCGTATACATAATAATTAATGTGTGCTCTTTAATAACCCAACGCTTATTTTCTGACATACATATTAGGTGACCTTTCATACACTTAATAATTAATGTGTGCTCTTTAATAACCTTTAACTTATTTTTCAACTATTACCGTAGGTGACCTTTCGTATACATAATAATTAATGTATTATCTTTAATAACCTTTAACTTATTTTCTGACATACATATTAGGTGACCTTTCGTATGCATAATAATTAATGTGTGCTCTTTAATAACCTTTAACTTATTTTCTGACATACATATTGGGTGACCGTTCGTATACATAATAATTAATGTGTGCTCTTTAATAACCTTTAACTTATTTTCTGACATACATATTAGGTGACCGTTCGTATACCATAATAATTAATGTGTGCTCTTTAATAACCTTTAACTTATTTTCTGACATACATATTAGGTGACCTTTCGTATACATAATAATTAATGTGTGCTCTTTAATAACCTTTAACTTATTTTCTGACATACATATTAGGTGACCTTTGGTATACATAATAATTAATATGTGTGCTCTTTAATAACCTTTAACTTATTTTCAACCTTACATATTAGGTGACCTTTGGTATACATAATAATTAATGTGTGCTCTTTAATAACCTTTAACTTATTTTCTGACATGCCATAATGAGTGACCTTTCGTATACATAATAATTAATGTATGTCTTTAATAACCTTTAACTTATTTTCTGACATACATAATGGGTGACCTTTCGTATACATAATAATTAATGTGTGCTCTTTAATAACCTTTAACTTGTTTCTGACATACATATTAGGTGACCTTTGGTATACATAATAATTAATGTATTGCTCTTTAATAACCTTTAACTTATTTTCTGACACTTGTAATAGGTATTGCTGGTATACATAATAATTAATGTGTGCTCTTTAATATTTTAACTTATTTTCTGACATACATAATAGGTAGCGCGGGTATACATAATAATTAATGTGTGCTCTTTAATAACCTTTAACTTATTTTCTGACATACATAATGAGTGACCTTTGGTATACATAATAATTAATGTGTGCTCTTTAATAACCTTTAACTTATTTTCTGACATGTAATGAGTGACCTTTCGTATACATAATAATTAATGCTTTGCTCTTTAATAACCTTTAACTTATTTTCTGACATACATATTAGGTGACCTTTCGTATACATAATAATTAATGTGTGCTCTTTAATAACCTTTAGCAACCTGCAGCATACATAATGGGCGGCCTTTGGTATACGTAATTAATGTGTGCTCTTTAATAACCTTTAACTTATTTTCTGACATACATGTTAGGTGACCTTTGGTATACATAATAATTAATGTATGCTCTTTAATAACCTTTAACTTATTTTCTGACATACATATTAGGTGACCTTTGGTATGCATAATAATTAATGTGTGCTCTTTAATAACCTTTAACTTATTTTCTGACATACATAATAGGTGAACTTTCGTATACATAATAATTAATATTGTGCTCTTTAATAACCTTTAACTTATTTTCTGACATACATATTAGGTGACCTTTCGTATACATAATAATTAATGTGTGCTCTTTAATAACCTTTAACTTATTTTCTGACATACATATTAGGTGACCTTTGGTATACATAATAATTAATGTGTGCTCTTTAATAACCTTTAACTTATTTTCCGGCATACATATTAGAGTGACCTTTCGTATACATAATAATTAATGTATTATTGCTCTTTAACCTTTGCTTATTTTCTGACATACATATTGGGTGACCTTTGGTATACATAATAATTAATGTGTGCTCTTTAATAACCTTTAACTTGTTTTCCCCAAGCATACGTAATAGGTGACCTTTCGTATACATAATAATTAATGTGTGCTCTTTAATAACCTTTAACTTATTTTCTGACATACATATTAGGTGACCTTTGGTATACATAATAATTAATGTGTGCTCTTTAATAACCTTTAACTTGTTTTCTGACATACATATTAGGTGACCTTTGGTATATAATAATTGTTGTGCTCTTTGTATATACAGCATTTTCTGACATACATATTAGGTGACCTTTCGTATACATAATAATTAATGTGTGCTCTTTAATAACCTTTAACTTATTTTCTGACATACATATTAGGTGACCTTTGGTATGTCGCTTAATTAATGTAAACACTCTTTAATAACCTTTAACTTATTTTCTGACATACATATTAGGTGACCGTTCGTATACATAATAATTTAATGTGTGCTCTTTAATAACCTTTAACTTATTTTCTGACATACATATTAGGTGACCGTTCGTATACATAATAATTAATGTGTGCTCTTTAATAACCTTTAACATTTTCTGACATACATATTAGGTGACCTTTGGTATACACTTAATAATTAATGTGTGCTCTTTAATAACCTTTAACTTATTTTCTGACATACATATTAGGTGACCTTTCGTATACATAATAATTAATGTGTGCTCTTTAATAACCTTTAACTTATTTTCTGACATACATAATGGGTGACCTTTGGTATACATAACTAATTAATGTATGCTCTTTAATAACCTTTAACTTATTTTCTGACATACATATTAGGTGACCGTTCGTATACATAATAATTAATGTGTGCTCTTTAATAACCTTTAACTTATTTTCTGACATACATATTAGGTGACCTTTCGTATACATAATAATTAACGTGGGGTGCTCTTTAATAACCTTTAACATTTTCACAGCATACATATTAGGTGACCTTTGGTATACATAATAATTAATGTGTGCTCTTTAATAACCTTTAACTTATTTTCTGACATATTGGGTGACCTTTCGTATACATAATAATTAATGTGTGCTCTTTAATAACCTTTAACTTGTTTTCTGACATACATATTAGGTGACCTTTCGTATACATAATAATTAATGTGCTCTTTAATAACCTTTAACTTATTTTCTGACATACATATTAGGTGACCTTTGGTATACATAATAATTAATGTGTGCTCTTTAATAACCTTTAACTTATTTTTCAACCATAATAGGTGACCTTTCGTATACATAATAATTAATGTGTGCTCTTTAATAACCTTTAACTTATTTTCTGACATACATAATGGGTGACCTTTGGTATACATAATAATTAATGTATGCTCTTTAATAACCTTTAACTTATTTTCTGACATACATATTGGGTGACCTTTCGTATACATAATAATTAATGTGTGCTCTTTAATAACCTTTAACTTATTTTCTGACATACATATTAGATGACCGTTCGTATACATAATAATTAATGTGTGCTCTTTAATAACCTTTAACTTATTTTCTGACATGCATATTAGGTGACCTTTGGTATACATAATAATTAATGTGTGCTCTTTAATAACCTTTATTTTCTGACATACATATTAGGTGACCTTTCGTATACATAATAATTAATGTGCTCTTTAATAACCTTTAACTTATTTTCTGACATACGTAATGAGTGACCTTTCGTATACATAATAATTAATGTGTGCTCTTTAATAACCTTTAACATTTTTCTGACATACATATTAGGTGACCTTTGGTATACATAATAATTAATGTCTTTAATATAACGCGCTTATTTTCTGACATACATATTAGGTGACCTTTCGTATACATAATAATTAATGTATTGCTCTTTAATAACCTTTAGCAACTTATTTTCTGACATACGCATTAGGTGACACTTTCAAAGCATACATAATAATTAATGTGTGCTCTTTAATAACCTTTAACTTATTTTCTGACATACATATTAGGTGACCTTTCGTATACATAATAATTAATGTGTGCTCTTTAATAACCTTTAACTTATTTTCTGACATACATATTAGGTGACCTTTCGTATACATAATAATTAATGTGTGTCTTTAACTATTATTTAACTTATTTTCTGACATACATATTAGGTGACCTTTCGTATACATAATAATTAATGTGTGCTCTTTAATAACATTTAACTTATTTTCTGACATACATATTAGGTGACCTTTCGTATACATAATAATTAATGTATGCTCTTTAATAACCTTTAACTTATTTTCTGACATACATATTAGGTGACCTTTCGTATACATAATAATTAATGTGTGCTCTTTAATAACCTTTAACTTATTTTCTGACATACATAATGGGTGACCTTTGGTATACATAATAATTAATGTGTGCTCTTCTAATAACCTTTAACTTATTTTCTGACATACATATTAGGTGACCTTTCGTATACATAATAATTAATGTGTGCTCTTTAATAACCTTTTAACTTATTTTCTGACATACATATTGGGTATTTCTATTATACATAATAATTAATGTGTGCTCTTTAATAACCTTTAACTTATTTTCTGACATACATATTAGGTGACCTTTCGTATACATAATAATTAATATTGTGCTCTTTAATAACCTTTAACTTATTTTCTGACATACATATTAGGTGACCTTTCGTATACATAATAATTAATGTGTGCTCTTTAATAACCTTTAACTTATTTTCTGACATACATATTGGGTGACCTTTGGTATACATAATAATTAATGTGTGCTCTTTAATAACCGTAACTTATTTTCTGACATACATATTAGGTGACCTTTGGTATACATAATAATTAATGTGTGCTCTTTAATAACCTTTAACTTATTTTCTGACATACATATTAGGTGACCTTTTGTTATACATAATAATTAATGTGTGCTCTTTAATAACCTTTAACTTATTTTCTGACATACATATTAGGTGACCTTTCGTATACATAATAATTAATGTGTGCTCTTTAATAACCTTTAACTTATTTTCTGACATACATAATGAGTGACCTTTCGTATACATAATAATTAATGTGTGCTCTTTAATAACCTTTAACTTATTTTCTGACATACATATTAGGTGACCTTTCGTATACATAATAATTAATATATTATATTTAATAACCTTTTAACTTATTTTCTGACATACATATTAGGTGACCTACGTATACATAATAATTAATGTGTGCTCTTTAATAACCTTTAGCTTATTTTCTGACATACATATTAGGTGACCTTTCGTATACATAATAATTAATGTGTGCTCTTTAATAACCTTTATTGTTTTCTGACATACATAATGGGTGACCTTTCGTATACATAATAATTAATGTGTGCTCTTTAATAACCTTTAACTTATTTTCAGCATACATATTAGGTGACCTTTGGTATACATAATAATTAATGTGTGCTCTTTAATAACCATACGCTTATTTTCTGACATACATATTAGGTGACCTTTGGTGTACATAATAATTAATGTGTGCTCTTTAATAACCTTTAACTTATTTTCTGACATACATATTAGGTGACCTTTGGTATACATAATAATTAATGTGTGCTCTTTAATAACCTTTAACTTATTTTCTGACATACATATTAGGTGACCTTTCGTATACATAATTAATGTGCTCTTTAATAACCTTTAACTTATTTTCTGACACCCATATTAGGTGACCTTTGGTATACATAATAATTAATGTATCATGCTCTTTAATACCCTTTAACTTATTTTCTGACATACATATTAGGTGACCTTTGGTATACATAATAATTAATGTGTGCTCTTTAATAACCTTTAACTTATTTTCTGACATACATATTGGGTGACCTTTCGTATACATAATAATTAATGTGCTCTTTAATAACCTTTAACTTATTTTCTGACATACATATTAGGTGACCTTTCGTATACGTAATTAATATTGTGCTCTTTAATAACCTTTAACTTATTTTCTGACATACATATTAGGTGACCTTTCGTATACGTAATAATTAATGTGTGCTCTTTAATAACCTTTAACTTATTTTCTGACATACATATTAGGTGACCTTTGGTATACATAATAATTAATGTGTGCTCTTTAATAATATTTAACTTATTTTCTGACATACATATTAGGTGACCTTTGGTACATAATAATTAATGTATGTCTTTAATAACCTTTAACTTATTTTCTGACATACATATTAGGTGACCTTTCATACATAATAATTAATGTGTGCTCTTCGTAACCTTCATATTTTTCTGACATACATATTAGGTGACCTTTTGGTATACATAATAATTAATGTATGCTCTTTAATAACCTTTAACTTATTTTCTGACATACATATTAGGTGACCTTTGGTGTACATAATAATTAATGTGTGCTCTTTAATAACCTTTAACTTATTTTCTGACATACATATTAGGTGACCTTTCGTATACATAATAATTAATGTGTGCTCTTTAATAACCTTTAACATTTTCTGACATATATTAGGTGACCTTTGGTATACATAATAATTAATGTGTGCTCTTTAATAACCTTTAACTTATTTTCTGACATACATATTGGGTGACCTTTGGTATACATAATAATTAATGTGTGCTCTTTAATAACCTTTAACTTATTTTCTAATGTACATATTAGGTGACCTTTCGTATACATAATAATTAATGTGTGCTCTTTAATAACCTTTAACTTATTTTCTGACATACATATTAGGTGACCTTTGGTATCTATATTAATTAATGTGTGCTCTTTAATAACCTTTAACTTATTTTCTGACATACATATTAGGTGACCTTTGGTATACATAATAATTAATGTGTGTTCTTTAATAACCTTTAACTTATTTTCTGACATACATATTAGGTGACCTTTCGTATACATAATAATTAATGTGTGCTCTTTAATAACCTTTAACTTATTTTCTGACATACATATTAGGTGACCTTTCGTATACATAATAATTAATGTGTATACTAATAACCTTTAACTTATTTTCTGACATACATATTAGGTGACCTTTCGTATACGTAATTAATGTGTGCTCTTTAATAACTTATTTAACTTATTTTCTGACATACATATTAGGTGACCTTTGGTATACATAATAATTAATGTGTGCTCTTTAATAACCTTTAACTTATTTTCTGACATACATATTAGGTGACCTTTGGTATACATAATAATTAATGTGTGCTCTTTAATAACCTTTAACTTATTTTCTGACATACATATTAGGTGACCTTTCGTATTACATAATAATTAATGTGTGCTCTTTAATAACACTTTAACTTATTTTCTGACATACATATTAGGTGACCTTTTACAGCATACATAATAATTAATGTGTGCTCTTTAATAACCTTTAACTTATTTTCTGACATACATATTAGATGACCTTTGTAAATGCTTGTAATAATTAATGTGTGCTCTTTAATAACCTTTAACTTATTTTCTGACATACATATTAGGTGACCTTTCGTATACATAATAATTAATGTGCTCTTTAATAACCTTTAACTTATTTTCTGACATACATAATGGGTGACCTTTCGTATACATAATAATTAATGTGTGCTCTTTAATAACCTTTAACTTATTTTCTGACATACATATTAGATGACCTTTCGTATACGTAACGTTATTAATAGTAACTCACTATTAACGTATAACTTATTTTCTGAAAAGCATACATATTGGGTGACCTTTGGTATACATAATAATTAATATTGTGCTCTTTAATAACTTATTTAACTTATTTTCTGACATACATATTAGGTGACCTTTCGTATACATAATAATTAATGTGTGCTCTTTAATAACCTTTAATAACTTATTTTCTGACATACATATTAGGTGACCTTTCATATACATAATAATTAATGTGTGCTCTTTAATAACCTTTAACTTATTTTCTGACATACATATTAGGTGACCTTTCGTATACATAATAATTAATGTGTGCTCTTTAATAACCTTTAGCTTATTTTCTGACATACATATTGGGTGACCTTTGGTATACATAATAATTAATGTGTGTATATTTAACCTTCTTTAACTTATTTTCTGACATACATATTAGGTGACCTTTGGTATACTCGCTAATTAATGTGTGCTCTTTAATAACCTTTAACTTATTTTCTGACATACATAATGAGTGACCTTTCGTATACACTAATAATTAATGTATGTCTTTAATAACCTTTAACTTATTTTCTGACATACATATTAGGTGACCTTTGGTATACATAATAATTAATGTGTGCTCTTTAATAACTTTTAACTTGTTTTCTGACAGCCATATTGGGTGACCTTTGGTATACATAATAATTAAAGTAATATTGCTCTTTAATAACCTTTAACTTTATTTTCTGACATACATGTTGGGTGACCTTTGGTATACATAATAATTAATGTGTGCTCTTTAATAACCTTTAACTTATTTTCTGACATACATATTGAGTGACCTTTGGTATACATAATAATTAATGTGTACTCTTTAATAACCTTTAACTTATTTTCTGACATACATATTAGGTGACCTTTCGTATACATAATAATTAATGTGTGCTCTTTAATAACCTTTAACTTATTTTTCTGACATACATATTAGGTGACCTTTCGTATACATAATAATTAATGTGTGCTCTTTAATAACCTTTAACTTATTTTCTGACATACATATTAGGTGACCTTTCGTATACATAATAATTAATGTGTGCTCTTTAATAACCTTTAACTTATTTTCTGACATACATATTAGGTGACCTTTCGTATACATAATAATTAATGTGTGCTCTTTAATAACCTTTAACTTATTTTCTGACATACGTAATAGGTGACCTTTCGTATACATAATAATTAATGTGTGTCTTTAATAACCTTTAACTTATTTTCTGACATACATATTAGGTGACCTTTCGTATACATAATAATTAATGTGTATCTTTAATAACCTTTAACTTATTTTCTGACATACATAATGGGTGACCTTTTGTTATACACATAATAATTAATGTGTGCTCTTTAATAACCTTTAACTTATTTTCTGACATACATATTAGGTGACCTTTCGTATACATAATAATTAATGTGTGTCTTTAATAACCTTGCTTATTTTCTGACATACATATTAGGTGACCTTTCGTATACATAATAATTAATGTGTGCTCTTTAATAATAACTAACTTATTTTCTGACATACATATTAGGTGACCTTTCGTATACATAATAATTAATGTGTGCTCTTTAATAACCTTTAACTTATTTTCTGACATACATATTGGGTGACCTTTCGTATACATAATAATTAATGTGTGCTCTTTAATAACCTTTAACTTATTTTCTGACATACATATTAGGTGACCTTTCGTATACATAATAATTAATGTGTGCTCTTTAATAACTTTTAACTTATTTTCTGACATACATATTAGGTGACCTTTCGTATACATAATAATTAATGTATGTCTTTAATAACCTTTAACTTATTTTCTGACATACATATTAGGTGACCTTTCGTATACATAATAATTAATGTGTGCTCTTTAATAACCTTTAACTTATTTTCTGACATACATATTAGGTGACCTTTCGTATACATAATAATTAATTATGTGCTCTTTAATAACCTTTAACTTATTTTCTGACATACATATTGAGTGACCTTTCATGTACATAATAATTAATGTGTGTCTTTAACCTTTAACTTATTTTCTGACATACATATTAGGCTATTCGTATACATAATAATTAATGTGTGCTCTTTAGCAATAACCTTTAACTTATTTTCTGACATACATATTAGGTGACCTTTCGTATACACCTTAATAATTAATATGTGCTCTTTAATAACCTTTAACTTATTTTCTGACATACATATTAGGTGACCTTTCGTATACATAATAATTAATGTGTGCTCTTTAATAACCTTTGCTTATTTTTCGACATACATATTAGGTGACCTTTCGTATGCATAATAATTAATGTGTGTCTTTAATAACCTTTAACTTATTTTCTGACATACATATTAGGTGACCGTTCGTATACATAATAATTAATGTGTGCTAACTTTAATAACCTTTAACTTGTTTTTATTTATACATATTAGGTGACGCTTTGGTATACCTGTTAATTAATGTGTGCTCTTTAATAACCTTTAACTTATTTTCTGACATACATATTAGGTGACCTTTCGTATACATAATAATTAATGTGTGCTCTTTAATAACCTTTAACTTATTTTCTGACATACATATTGAGTGAACGTTCGTATACATAATAATTAATGTGTGCTCTTTAGCTAACCTTTAACTTATTTTCTGACATACATATTAGGTGACCTTTTATTATACGTAATAATTAATGTATCTTTAACCTTTAACTTATTTTCTGACATATAATATTGAGGACCTTTCGTATACATAATAATTAATGTGTGCTCTTTATGTATTTATGTATTTTCTGACATACATACAGGTGACCGTTCGTATACATAATAATTAATGTGTGCTCTTTAATAACTTATTTAACTTATTTTCTGACATACATAATAGGTGGCCGTTCGTATACATAATAATTAATGTGTGCTCTTTAATAACCTTTAACTTATTTTCTGACATACATATTGGGTGACCTTTGGTATACATAATAATTAATGTTTTGCTCTTTAATAACCTTTAACTTATTTTCTGACATACATATTAGGTGACCTTTCGTATACATAATAATTAATGTGTGCTCTTTAATAACCTTTAACTTATTTTCTGACATACATATTAGGTGACCTTTCGTATACATAATAATTAATATTATCTTTATGTACTTCAACATTTTCATGTACATATTGGGTGACCTTTCATATGCATAATAATTAATGTGTGCTCTTTAATAACCTTTAACTTATTTTCTGACATACATATTAGGTGACCTTTCGTATACGTAATAATTAATGTGCTCTTTAATAACCTTTAACTTATTTTCTGACATGCATATTAGGTGACCTTTCGTATACATAATAATTAATGTATGCTCTTTAATAACCTTTAACTTATTTTCTGACATACATATTAGGTGACCTTTCATATACATAATAATTAATGTGTGCTCTTTAATAACCTTTAACTTATTTTCTTACATACATATTAGGTGACCTTTCGTATACGTAATAATTAATATTGTTATCTTTGTATTTAACTATTTTCTGACATACATATTAGGTGACCAACTACATTATACATGTTAACAATTAATGTGTGCTCTTTAATAACCTTTAACTTGTTTTCTGACATACATATTGGGTGACAGCATAAATATACATAATAATTAATGTGTGCTCTTTAATAACCTTTAACTTATTTTCTGACATACATATTAGGTGACCTTTCGTATACGTAAACGGTATGTGTGCTCTTTAATAACCTTTAACTTATTTTCTGACATACATATTAGGTGACCGTTCGTATACATAATAATTAATGTATGCTCTTTAATAACCTTTAACTTATTTTCTGACATACATATTAGGTGACCGTTCGTATACATAATAATTAATGTGTATCTTTAATAACCTTTCTTATTTTCTGACATACATATTAGGTGACCTTTCATATGCATATTAATTAATGTGTGCTCTTTAATAACCTTTAACTTATTTTCTGACATACATATTAGGTGACCGTTCGTATACATAATTAATGTGTGCTCTTTAATAACCTTGCTGTTCTGACCTTGTAATGAGTGACCGTTCATTACATAATAATTAATGTGTGCTCTTTAATAACCTTTAACTTATTTTCTGACATACATATTAGGTGACCTTTCGTATACGTAATAATTAATGTGTGCTCTTTAACTTCTTCTAACTTATTTTCTGACATACATATTAGGTGACCGTTCGTATACATAATAATTAATGTGTATCTTTAATAACCTTTAACCATGACATACATGTTAGGTGACCGTTCGTATACATAATAATTAATGTGTGCTCTTTAATAACTGCTTATTCTCTGACATACATATTAGGTGACCGTTCGTATACATAATAATTAATGTATCTTTAATAACCTTTAACTTATTTTCTGACATACGTAATGGGTGACCTTTCGTATACGTATTAATTAATATGTGCTCTTTAATAACCTTTAACTTATTTTCTGACATACATATTAGGTGACCTTTCGTATACATAATAATTAATGTGTGCTCTTTAATAACCTTTAACTTATTTTCTGACATACATATTAGGTATTCGTATACGTAATAATTAATGTGTGCTCTTTAATAACCTTTAACTTATTTTCTGACATACATATTGAACATTCGTATACATAATAAGTGTGTAATGTCTTTATTAACCTTTAACTTAATTTTCTGACATACATATTAGGTGACCGTTCGTATACATAATAATTAATGTGTGCTCTTTAATAACGCTGTATTTTCTGACATACATATTAGGTGACCTTTCGTATACGTAATAATTAATGTGTGCTCTTTAACCTTCTTTATTTTCGTAGCCACATATTAGGTGACCTTTGTGCTTTAATAATTAATGTGTCTTTAATAGCAACTAACTTATTTTCTGACATACATATTAGGTGACGGTGTGCCATAATAATTAATGTGTGCTCTTTAATAACCTTTAACTTATTTTCTGACATATGTAGGTGACCATTCGTATACATAATAATAATTAATGTATTACGCTCTTTAATAATAACTAACTTATTTTCTGGCATACATATTAGGTGACCTTTCGCTATGCATAATAATTAATGTGTGCTCTTTAATAACCCTTTTATAACTTCTTTCTGACATACATATTAGGTGACTGTACAGGTATACATAATAATTAATGTATGGCACTCTTTAATAACCTTTAACTTATTTTCTGACATACATATTAGGTAGCCTTTGAGTTATGTATAATAATAATTAATGTGTCATCTTTAATAACCTTTAACTTATTTTCTGACATACGCATATTAGGTGACCGTTCATATACATAATAATTAATGTGTGCTCTTTAATAACCTTTAACTTATTTTCTGACATACATATAGGTGACCGTTCGTGCATAATAATTAATGTGTGCTCTTTAATAACCTTTAACTTATTTTCTGACATACGCATAGGTGACCGTTCGTATACATAATAATTAATGTGTGCTCTTTAATAACCTTTAACTTATTTTCTGACATACATAATGAGTGACCTTTCGTATACATAATAATTAATGTGTGCTCTTTAACGCTTTTAACTTATTTTCTGACATACATATTAGGTGATAATTCGTATACATAATAATTAATGTGTGCTTTAACCTTTAACTTATTTTCTGACATACATATTAGGTGACCGTTCGTATACATAATAATTAATGTGTGCTCTTTAATAACCTTTAACTTATTTTCTGACATACATATTAGGTGACCGTTCGTATACATAATAATTAATGTGTGCTCTTCTAATAACCTTTAACTTGTTTTACAGCATACATATTAGGTGACCGTTCGTATACATAGTAATTAATGTGTGTGCTCTTTTAATAATAACTAACTTATTTTCTGACATACATATTAGGTGACCGTTCGTATACATAATAATTGATATTGTCTTTAATAACCTTTAACTTATTTTCTGACATACATATTAGGTGACCGTTCGTATACATAATAATTAATGTGTACTCTTTAATAACCTTTAACTTATTTTCTGACATACATATTAGGTGACCGTTCGTATACATAATAATTAATGTGCTCTTTAATAACCTTTAGCTTATTTTCTGACATACATATTAGGTGACCGTTCGTATACATAATAATTAATATTGTGCTCTTTAATAACCTTTAACTTATTTTCTGACATACATATTAGGTGACCGTTCGTATACATAATAATTAATGTGTGCTCTTTAATAACCTTTAACTTATTTTCTGACATACATATTGGGTGACCGTTCGTATACATAATAATTAAAGTGTGCTCTTTAATAACCTTTAACTTATTTTCTGACATACATATTAGGTGACCGTTCGTATACATAATAATTAATGTGTGCTCTTTAATAACCTTTAACTTATTTTCTGACATACATATTAGGTGACCGTTCGTATACATAATAATTAATGTGTGCTCTTTAATAACCTTTAACTTATTTTCTGACATACATATTAGGTGACCTTTGGTATACATAATAATTAATGTGTGCTCTTTAATAACCTTTAACATTTTTCTGACATACATATTAGGTGACCTTTCGTATACATAATAATTAATGTGTGCTCTTTAATAACCTTTACTTATTTTCTGACATACATATTAGGTGACCGTTCGTATACATAATAATTAATGTGTGCTCTTTAATAACCTTTAACTTATTTTCTGACATACATATTAGGTGACCTTTGGTATACATAATAATTAATGTGTGCTCTTTAATACTTCGCTTATTTTCTGACATACATATTAGGTGACCTTTCGTATACATAATAATTAATGTGTGCTCTTTAATAACCTTTAACTTATTTTCTGACATACATATTAGGTGACCTTTGGTATACATAATAATTAATGTGTGCTCTTTAATAACCTTCCAACTTATTTTCTGACATACATATTAGGTGACCTTTGGTATACATAATAATTAATGTGTGCTCTTTAATAACCTTTAACTTATTTTCTGACATACATATTAGGTGACCTTTGGTATACATAATAATTAATGTGTGCTCTTTAATAACCTTTAACTTATTTCCTGACATACATATTAGGTGACCGTTCGTATACATAATAATTAATGTGTGCTCTTTAATAACCTTTAACTTATTTTTCTGACATACATATTAAATTGACCGTTCGTATACATAATAATTAATGTGTGCTCTTTAATAACCTTTAACTTATTTTTCTGACATACATATTAGGTGACCTTTCGTATACATAATAATTAATGTGTGCTCTTTAATAACCTTTAACTTATTTCCTGACATACATATTAGGTGACCTTTCGTATACATAATAATTAATGTGCTCTTTAATAACCTTTAACTTATTTTCTGACATACATATTAGGTGACCGTTCGTATACATAATAATTAATGTGTGCTCTTTAATAACCTTTAACTTATTTTCTGACATACATATTAGGTGACCTTTCGTATACATAATAATTAATGTGTGCTCTTTAATAACCTTTAACTTATTTTCTGACATACATATTAGGTGACCTTTCGTATACATAATAATTAATGTGCTCTTTACAACAACCTTTAACTATTTTCTGACATACATATTAGGTGACCTTTGGTATACATAATAATTAATGTGTGCTCTTTAATAACCTTTAACTTATTTTCTGACATACATATTAGGTGACCTTTGGTATACATAATAATTAATGTGTGCTCTTTAATAACCTTTAACTTATTTTTCTGACATACATATTAGGTGACCTTTGGTATACATAATAATTAATGTGTGCTCTTTAATAACCTTTAACTTATTTTCTGACATACATATTAAGGTGACCTTTGGTATACATAATAATTAATGTGTGCTCTTTAATAACCTTTAACTTATTTTCTGACATACATATTAGGTGACCTTTGGTATACATAATAATTAATGTGTGCTCTTTAATAACCTTTAACTTATTTTCTGACATACATATTAGGTGACCTTTCGTATACATAATAATTAATGTGTGCTCTTTAATAACCTTTAACTTATTTTCTGACATACATATTAGGTGACCGTTCGTATACATAATAATTAATGTGTGCTCTTTAATAACCTTTAACTTATTTTCTGACATACATATTAGGTGACCGTTCGTATGCATAATAATTAATGTGTGCTCTTTAATAACCTTTAACTTATTTTCTGACATACATATTAGGTGACCGTTCGTATACATAATAATTAATGTGTGCTCTTTTAATAACCTTTAACTTATTTTCTGACATACATATTAGGTGACCGTTCGTATACATAATAATGTGTGCTCTTTAATAACCTTTAACTTATTTTCTGACATACATATTAGGTGACCGTTCGTATACATAATAATTAATGTGTGCTCTTTAATAACCTTTAACTTATTTTCTGACATACATATTGGGTGACCGTTCGTATACATAATAATTAATGTGTGCTCTTTAATAACCTTTAACTTATTTTCTGACATACATATTAGGTGACCTTTCGTATACATAATAATTAATGTGTGCTCTTTAATAACCTTTAACTTATTTTCTGACATACATATTAGGTGACCTTTCATGTATATAATAATTAATGTGTGCTCTTTAATAACCATTTACTTTCTATTTTCTGACATACATATTAGGTGACCTTTGAAGTATATATAATAATTAATGTGTGCTCTTTAATAACCACTAACTTATTTTCTGACATACATATTAGGTGACCTTTGGTATACATAATAATTAATGTGTGCTCTTTAATAACCTTTAACTTATTTTCTGACATACATATTAGGTGACCTTTGGTATACATAATAATTAATGTGTGCTCTTTTATGTATTTAACTTATTTTCTGACATATATATTAGGTGACCTTTGTGATATACATAATAATTAATGTGTACTCTTTAATAACCTTTAACTTATTTTCTGACATACATATTAGGTGACCTTTCGTATACATAATAATTAATGTGTGCTCTTTAATAACCTTTAACTTATTTTCTGACATACATATTGGGTGACCTTTCGTACATAATAATTAATGTGTGCTCTTTAATAACCTTTAACTTATTTTCTGACATACATATTAGGTGACCTTTCGTATACATAATAATTAATGTGTGCTCTTTAATAACCTTTAACTTATTTTCTGACATACATATTAGGTGACCTTTGGTATACATAATAATTAATGTGTGCTCTTTAATAACCTTTAACTTATTTTCTGACATACATATTAGGTGACCTTTGGTATACATAATAATTAATGTGTGCTCTTTAATAACCCTTTACTTATTTTCTGACATACATATTAGGTGACCGTTCGTATACATAATAATTAATGTATTGCTCTTTAATAACCTTTAACTTATTTTCTGACATACATATTAGGTGACCTTTGGTATACATAATAATTAATGTGTGCTCTTTAACCTTTAACTTATTTTTCTGACATACATATTAGATGACCTTTGGTATACATAATAATTAATGTGTGCTCTTTAATAACCTTTAACTTATTTTCTGACATACATATTAGGTGACCGTTCGTATACATAATAATTAATGTGTGCTCTTTAACCGCCTTCTTACTTATTTTCTGACATACATATTAGGTGACCTTTCGTATACATAATAATTAATGTGTGCTCTTTAATAACCTTTAACTTATTTTCTGACATACATATTAGGTGACCTTTGGTATACATAATAATTAATGTGTGCTCTTTAATAACCTTTAACTTATTTTCTGACATACATATTAGGTGACCGTTCGTATACATAATAATTAATGTGTGCTCTTTAATAACCTTTAACTTATTTTCTGACATACATATTGGGTGACCTTTCGTATACATAATAAGGTAATGTGTGCTCTTTAATAACCTTTAACTTATTTTCTGACATACATATTAGGTGACCTTTCGTATACATAATAATTAATGTGCTCTTTAATAACCTTTAACTTATTTTCTGACATACATATTAGGTGACCTTTCGTATACATAATAATTAATGTGTGCTCTTTAATAACCTTTAACTTATTTTCTGACATACATATTAGGTGACCTTTGGTATACATAATAATTAATGTGTGCTCTTTAATAACCTTTAACTTATTTTCTGACATACATATTAGGTGACCTTTGGTATACATAATAATTAATGTGTGCTCTTTAATAATACTTCAACTTATTTTCTGACATACATATTAGGTGACCTTTCGTATACATAATAATTAATGTGTGCTCTTTAATAATAACCTTTAACTTATTTTCTGACATACATATTAGGTGACCTTTGGTATACATAATAATTAATGTGTGCTCTTTAATAACCTTTAACTTATTTTCTGACATACATATTAGGTGACCGTTCGTATACATAATAATTAATGTGTGCTCTTTAATAACCTTTAACTTATTTTCTGACATACATATTAGGTGACCTTTCGTATACATAATAATTAATGTGTACT
>JBBBDQ010014893.1:0-23354 GCA_037127315.1 Ascarosepion bandense
CATCTTGTTTTACTAAAATTACAAGGTTATTCATATTGTTTAGGTTTGTTGCCTTTTGTCTAGAAGCCGAGATTGAAACACGATTGGACGACTAGCCGTCAAAATCATCTTGTTTTACTGAAATTACAATGTTATTCATATTGTTTAGGTTTGTTGTCGGTCTAGAAGACGTGATTGAAACACGATTGGACGACTAGCCGTCAAAATCATCTTGTTTTACTGAAATTACAAGGTTATTCATATTGTTTAGGTTTGTTGACGGTCTAGAAGCCGTGATTGAAACAGGATTGGACGACTAGCCGTCATAATCATCTTGTTTTACTGAAATTACAAGGATATTCATATTGTTTAGGTTTGTTGTCGGTCTGTAGTTGCGATTGAAACACGATTGGACGACTAGCCGTCAAAATCGTCTTGTTTTACTGAAATTACAAGGTTATTCATATTGTTTAGGTTTGTTGTCGGTCTAGAAGCCATGATTGAAACACGATTGGACGACTAGCCGTCAAAATCATCTTGTTTTACTGAAATTACAATGTTATTCATATTGTTTAGGTTTGTTGTCGGTCTAGAAGCCGTGATTGAAACACGATTGGACGACTAGCCGTCAAAATCATCTTGTTTTACTGAAATTACAAGGTTATTCATATTGTTTAGGCTTGTTGTCGGTCCAGAAGCCGTGATTGAAACACGATTGGACGACTAGCCGTCAAAATCATCTTGTTTTACTGAAATTACAAGGTTATTCATATAGTTTAGGTTTGTTGTCGGCCTAGAAGCCGTGATTGAAACACGATTGGACGACTAGCCGTCAAAAATCATCTTGTTTTACTGAAATTACAAGGTTATTCATATTGTTTAGGTTTGTTGTCGGTCTAGAAGCCGTGATTGAAACACGATTGGACGACTAGCTGTCAAAATCATCTTGTTTTACTGAAATTACAAGGTTATTCATATTGTTTAGGTTTGTTGTCGGTCTAGAAGCCGGACGAAACACGATTGAGTGACCAGCTGTCAAAATCAACTTGTTTTACTGAAATTACAAGGTTATTCATATTGTTTAGGTTTGTTGTCGGTCTAGAAGACGTGATTGAAACACGATTGACGACTAGCCGTGAAAATCATCTTGTTTTACTGAAATTACAAGGTTATTCATATTGTTTAGGTTTGTTGACGGTCTAGAAGCCGTGATTGAAACACGATTGGACGACTAGCCGTCATAATCATCTTGTTTTACTGAAATTAAGGATATTCAGTATTGTTTAGGTTTGTTGTCGGTCTAGAAGCCGTGATTGAAAACACGATTGGACGACTAGCCGTCAAAATCATCTTGTTTTACTGAAATTACAATGTTATTCATATTGTTTAGGTTTGTTGTCGGTCTAGAAGCCGTGATTGAAACACGATTGGACGACTAGCCGTCAAAATCATCTTGTTTTACTGAAATTACAAGGTTATTCATATTGTTTAGTTTTGTTGTCTATTCAGTAGCCGTGATTGAAACACGATTGGACGACTAGCCGTCAAAATCATCTTGTTTTACTGAAATTACAAGGTTATTCATATTGTTTAGGTTTGTTGTCGGCCTAGAAGCCGTGATTGAAACACGATTGGACGACTAGCCGTCAAAATCATCTTGTTTTACTGAAATTACAAGGTTATTCATATTGTTTAGGTTTGTTGTCGGTCTAGAAGCCGTGATTAAATCACGATTGGACGACTAGCCGTCAAAATCATCTTGTTTTACTGAAATTACAAGGTTATTCATATTGTTTAGGTTTGTTGTCGGTCTAGAAGCCGTGATTGAAACACGATTGGACGACTAGCCGTGAAAATCATCTTGTTTTACTGAAATTACAAGGTTATTCATATTGTTTAGGTTTGTTGTCGGTCTAGAAGCCGTGATTGAAACACGATTGGACGACTAGCCGTGAAAATCATCTTGTTTTACTGAAATTACAAGGTTATTCATATTGTTTAGGTTTGTTGTCGGTCTAGAAGCTGTGATTGAAACACGATTGGACGACTAGCCGTCAAAATCATCTTGTTTTACTGAAATTACAATGTTATTCATATTGTTTAGGTTTGTTGTCGGTCTAGAAGCCGTGATTGAAACACGATTGGACGACTAGCCGTCAAAATCATCTTGTTTTACTGAAATTACAAGGTTATTCATATTGTTTAGGTTTGTTGTCGGTCTAGAAGCCGTGATTGAAACACGATTGGACGACTAGCCGTCAAAATCATCTTGTTTTACTAAAATTACGGTTATTCATATTGTTTTATTTGTTGTCGGTCTAGAAGGCCGTGATTGAAACACGATTGGACGACTAGCCGTGAAAATCATCTTGTTTTACTGAAATTACAAGGTTATTCATATTGTTTAGGTTTGTTGTCGGTCTAGAAGCTGTGATTGAAACACGATTGGACGACTAGCTGTCAAAATCATCTTGTTTTACTGAAATTACAAGGTTATTCATATTGTTTAGGTTTGTTGTCGGTTCAGAAGCCGTGATTGAAACACGATTGGACGACTAGCCGTCAAAATTATCTTGTTTTACTGAAATTACAAGGTTATTCATATTGTTTAGGTTTGCTGTCGGTCTAGAAGCCGCGATTGAAACACGATTGGACGACTAGCCGTCAAAATCATCTTGTTTTACTGAAATTACAAGGTTATTCATATTGTTTAGGTTTGTTGTCGGTCTAGAAGCCGTGATTGAAACACGATTGGACGACTAGCCGTCAAAATCATCTTGTTCTACTGAAATTACAAGGTTATTCATATTGTTTAGGTTTGTTGTCGGTCTAGAAGCCGTGATTGAAACACGATTGGACGACTAGCCGTCGAAATCATCTTGTTTTACTGAAATTACAAGGTTATTCATATTGTTGGGTTTTGTTGTCGGTCTAGAAGCCGTGATTGAAACACGATTGGACGACTAGCCGTCAAAATCATCTTGTTTTACTGAAATTACAAGGTTATTCATATTGTTTAGGTTTGTTGTCGGTCTAGAAGCCGTGATTTGACGACAATTGGACGACTAGAACTCAAAATCATATTGTTTAAAGTAATTGCATGGTTATTCGTTATTGTTTAGGTTTGTTGTCGGTCTAGAAGCCGTGATTGAAACACGATTGGACGACTAGCCGTCAAAATCATCTTGTTTTACTAAAATTACAAGGTTATTCATATTGTTTTATTTGTTGTCGGTCTAGAAGCCGTGATTGAAACACGATTGGACGACTAGCCGTGAAAAATCATCTTGTTTTACTGAAATTACAAGGTTATTCATATTGTTTAGGTTTGTTGTCGGTCTAGAAGCCGTGATTGAAACACGATTGGACGACTAGCCGTCAAAATCATCTTGTTTTACTGAAATTACAAGGTTATTCATATTGTTTAGGTTTGTTGTCCTTCTAGAAGCCGTGATTGAAACACGATTGGACGACTAGCCGTCAAAATCATCTTGTTTTACTGAAATTACAAGGTTATTCATATTGTTTAGGTTTGTTGTCGGTCTAGCCGTGATTGAAACACGATTGGACGACTAGCCGAAAAAATCATCTTGTTTTACTGAAATTACAAGGTTATTCATATTGTTTAGGTTTGTTGTCGGTCTAGAAGCCGTGATTGAAACACGATTGGACGACTAGCCGTCAAAATCATCTTGTTTTACTGAAATTACAATGTTATTCATATTGTTTAGGTTTGTTGTCGGTCTAGAAGCCGTGATTGAAACACGATTGGACGACTAGCCGTCAAAATCATCTTGTTTTACTGAAATTACAAGGTTATTCATATTGTTTAGGTTTGTTGTCGGTCTAGAAGCCGTGATTGAAACACGATTGGACGACTAGCCGTCAAAATCATCTTGTTTTACTAAAATTACAAGGTTATTCATATTGTTTTATTTGTTGTCGGTCTAGAAGCCGTGATTGAAACACGATTGGACGATCAGCCGTGAAAATCATCTTGTTTTACTGAAATTACAAGGTTATTCATATTGTTTAGGTTTGTTGTCGGTCTAGAAGCCGTGATTGAAACACAATTGGACGACTAGCCGTCAAAATCATCTTGTTTTACTGAAATTACAATGTTATTCATATTGTTTAGGTTTGTTGTCGGTCTAGAAGACGTGATTGAAACACGATTGGACGACTAGCCGTCAAAATCATCTTGTTTTACAGAAATTACAACAGTTATTCATATTGTTTAGGTTTGTTGACGGTCTAGAAGCCGTGATTGAAACACGATTGGACGACTAGCCGTCATAATCATCTTGTTTTACTGAAATTACAAGGATATTCATATTGTTTAGGTTTGTTGTCGGTCTAGAAGCCGTGATTGAAACACGATTGGACGACAAGCCGTCAAAATCGTCTTGTTTTATTTTCTGAAATTACAAGGTTATTCATTGTTTAGGTTTATTAATGGTCTAGAAGCCGTGATTGAAACACGATTGGACGACTAGCCGTCAAAATCATCTTGTTTTACTGAAATTACAAGGTTATTCATATTGTTTAGGTTTGTTGTAGGTCTAGAAGCCGTGATTGAAACACGATTGGACGACTAGCCGTCAAAATCATCTTTGTTTTACTGAAATTACAAGGTTATTCATATTGTTTAGGTTTGTTGTCGGCTGAGAAGCCGTGATTGAAACACGATTGGACGACTAGCCGTCAAAAATTATCTTGTTTTACTGAAATTACAAGGTTATTCATATTGTTTAGGTTTATTGTCGGTCTAGAAGCCGTGATTAAATCACGATTGGACGACTAGCCGTGAAAATCATCTTGTTTTACTGAAATTACAAGGTTATTCATATTGTTTAGGTTTGTTGTCGGTCTAGAAGCCGTGATTGAAACACGATTGGACGACTAGCCGTCAAAATCATCTTGTTTTACTGAAATTACAAGGTTATTCATATTGTTTAGGTTTGTTGTCGGTCTAGAAGCTGTGATTGTAATGATTGGACGACTAGCCGTCAAAATCGTCTTGTTTTACTGGAAATTACAAGGTTATTCATATTGTTTAGGTTTGTTGTCGGTCTAGAAGCCGTGATTGAAACACGATTGGACGACTAGCCGTCAAAATCATCTTGTTTTACTGAAATTACAAGGTTATTCATATTGTTTGGGTTTGTTGTCGGTCTAGAAGCCGTGATTGAAACACGATTGGACGACTAGCCGTCAAAATCATCTTGTTTACTGAAATTACAAGGTTATTCATATTGTTTAGGTTTGTTGTCGGTCTAGAAGCCGTGATTGAAACACGATTGGACGACTAGCCGTCAAAATCATCTTGTTTTACTGAAATTACAAGGTTATTCATATTGTTTAGGTTTGTTGTCGGTCTAGAAGCCGTGATTGAAACACGATTGGACGACTAGGCGTCAAAATCATCTTGTTTTACTGAAATTACAATGTTATTCATATTGTTTAGGTTTGTTGTCGGTCTAGAAGCCGTGATTGAAACACGATTGGACGACTAGCCGTGAAAATCATCTTGTTTTTACTGAAATTACAAGGCTATTCATATATTGTTTAGGTTTGTTGTCGGTCTAGAAGCCGTGATTGAAACACGATTGGACGACTAGTCAAAATTACCTTGTTTTACTGAAATTACAAGGTTATTCATATTGTTTAGGTTTGTTGTCGGCCTAGAAGCCGTGATTGAAAACACGATTGGACGACTAAGCCGTCAAAATCATCTTGTTTTACTGAAATTACAAGGTTATTCATATTGTTTAGGTTTGTTGACGGTCTAGAAGCCGTGATTGAAACAGGATTGGACGATCAGCCGTCATAATCATCTTGTTTTACTGAAATTACAAGTATATCCATATTGTTTAGTTTGTTATCAAGCCTAGAAGCCGTGATTGAAACACGATTGGACGACTAGCCGTCAAAATCGTCTTGTTTTACTGAAATTACAAGGTTATTCATATTGTTTAGGTTTGTTGTCGGTCTAGAAGCCGTGATTGAAACACGATTGGACGACTAGCCGTCAAAATCATCTTGTTTTACTGAAATTACAATGTTATTCATATTGTTTAGGTTTGTTGTCGGTCTAGAAGCCGTGATTGAAACACGATTGGACGACTAGCCGTCAAAATCATCTTGTTTTACTGAAATTACAAGGTTATTCATATTGTTTAGGTATGTTGACGGTCTAGAAGTTGCGATTGAAACACGATTGGACGACTAGCCGTCATAATCATCTTGTTTTACTGAAATTACAAGGATATTCATATTGTTTAGGTTTGTTGTCGGTCTAGAAGGCCGTGATTGAAAACACGATTGGACGACTAGCCGTCAAAATCATCTTGTTTTACTGAAATTACAAGGTTATTCATTGTTTAGGTTTGTTGTCGGTCTAGAAGCCGTGATTGAAACACGATTGGACGACTACGTCAAAATCATCTTGTTTTACTGAAATTACAAGGTTATTCATATTGTTTAGGTTTGTTGTCGGTCTAGAAGCCGTGATTGTAACACGATTGGACGACTAGCCGTCAAAATCGTCTTGTTTTACTGAAATTACAAGGTTATTCATATTGTTTAGGTTTGTTGTCGGTCTAGAAGCCGTGATTGAAACACGATTGGACGACTAGCCGTCAAAATCATCTTGTTTTTACTGAAATTACAAGGTTATTCATATTGTTTAGGTTTGTTGTCGGTCTAGAAGCCGTGATTGAAACACGATTGGACGACTAGCCGTCAAAATCATCTTCTTTACTGAAATTACAAGGTTATTCATATTGTTTAGGTTTGTTGTCGGTCTAGAAGCCGTGATTGAAACACGATTGGACGACTAGCCGTCAAAATCATCTTGTTTTACTGAAATTACAAGGTTATTCATATTGTTTAGTGTTTGTCGTCGGTCTAGAAGCCGTGATTGAAACACGATTGGAATAATTAGGCGTCAAAATCATCTTGTTTTACTGAAATTACAGCCTTGTTATTCATATTGTTTAGGTTTGTTGTCGGTCTAGAAGCCGTGATTGAAACACGATTGGACGACTAGCCGTGAAAATCATCTTGTTTTACTGAAATTACAAGGTTATTCATATTGTTTAGGTTTGTTGTCGGTCTAGAAGCCATGATTGAAACACGATTGGACGACTAGCCGTCAAAATCATCTTGTTTTTTTACTGAAATTACAAGGTTATTCATATTGTTTAGGTTTGTTGTCGGCCTAGAAGCCGTGATTGAAACACGATTGGACGACTAGCCGCCAAAATCATCTTGTTTTACTGAAATTACAAGGTTATTCATATTGTTTAGGTTTGTTGTCGGTCTAGAAGCCGTGATTAAATCGCGATTGGACGACTAGCCGTCAAAATCATCTTGTTTTACTGAAATTACAAGGTTATTCATATTGTTTAGGTTTGTTTATTTCATTCTAGAAGCCGTGATTGAAACACGATTGGACGACTAGCCGTCAAAATCATCTTGTTTTACTGAAATTACAAGGTTATTCATATTGTTTAGGTTTGTTGTCGGTCTAGAAGCCGTGATTGAAACACGATTGGACGACTAGCCGTCAAAATTATCTTGTTTTACTGAAATTACAAGGTTATTCATATTGTTTAGGTTTGTTGTCGGTCTAGAAGCCGTGATTGAAACACGATTGGACGACTAGCCGTCAAAATCATCTTGTTTTACTGAAATTACAAGGTTATTCATATTGTTTAGGTTTGTTGTCGGTCTAGAAGCCGTGATTGAAACGCGATTGGACGACTAGCCGTCAAAATCATCTTGTTTTACTGGAATTACAATGTTATTCATATTCTTTAGTTTGTTGTCGGTCTAGAAGCCGTGATTGAAACACGATTGGACGACTAGCCGTCAAAATTATCTTGTTTTACTGAAATTACAAGGTTATTCATATTGTTTAGGTTTGTTGTCGGTCTAGAAGCCGTGATTGAAACACGATTGGACGACTAGCCGTCAAAATCATCTTGTTTTACTGAAATTACAAGGTTATTCATATTGTTTAGGTTTGTTGTCGGTCTAGAAGCCGTGATTGAAACACGATTGGACGACTAGCCGTCAAAATCATCTTGTTTTACTGAAATTACAAGGTTATTCATATTGTTTAGGTTTGTTGTCGGTCTAGAAGCCGTGATTGGAAACACGATTGGACGACTAGCCGCCAAAAATCATCTGTTTTACTGGAAATTACAGGGTTATTCATATTGTTTAGGTTTGTTGTCGGTCTAGAAGCTGATTGTAACACGATTGACGACTAGCCGTCAAAATCATCTTGTTTTACTGAAATTACAAGGTTATTCATATTGTTTAGGTTTGTTGTCGGTCTAGAAGCCGTGATTGAAAACACGATTGGACGACTAGCCGTCAAATCATCTTTGTTTTACTGAACAAGGTTATTCATATTGTTTAGTTTGTTGTCGGTCTAGAAGCCGTGATTGAAACACGATTGGACGACTAGCCGTGAAAATCATCTTACTGAAATTACAAGGTTATTCATATTGTTTGTGTTTGTTGTCGACCAGAAACAGTGATTGAAACACGATTGGACGACTAGCCGTCAAAATCATCTTGTTTTACTGAAATTACAAGGTTATTCATATTGTTTAGGTTTGTTGTCGGTCTAGAAGCCGTGATGAAACACGATTGGACGACTAGCCGTCAAAATCATCTTGTTTTACTGAAATTACAAGGTTATTCATATTGTTTAGGTTTGTTGTCGGTGTAGAAGACGTGATTGAAACACGATTGGACGACTAGCCGTCAAAATCATCTTGTTTTACTGAAATTACAAGGTTATTCATATTGTTTAGGTTTGTTGACGGTCTAGAAGCCGTGATTGAAACACGATTGGACGACTAGCCGTCATAATCATCTTGTTTTACTGAAATTACAAGGATATTCATATTGTTTAGGTTTGTTGTCGGTCTAGAAGCCGTTATTGAAACACGATTGGACGACTAGCCGTCAAAATCATCTTGTTTTACTTAAAATACAAGGTTATTCATATTGTTTAGGTTTATTGCCGGTCTAGAAGCCGTGATTGAAACACGATTGGACGACTAGCCGTCAAAATCATCTTGTTTTACTGAAATTACAAGGTTATTCATATTGTTTATGTTTGTCGTCGGTCTAGAAGCCGTGATTGAAACACGATTGGACGACTAGGCGTCAAAATCATCTTGTTTTACTGAAATTACAATGTTATTCATATTGTTTAGGTTTGTTGTCGGTCTAGAAGCCGTGATTGAAACACGATTGGACGACTAGCCGTGAAAATCATCTTGTTTTACTGAAATTACAAGGCTATTCATATTGGGTTTAGGTTTGTTGTCGGTCTAGAAGCCATGATTGAAACACGATTGGACGACTAGCCGTCAAAATCATCTTGTTTTACTGAAATTACAAGGTTATTCATATTGTTTAGGTTTGTTGTCGGCCTAGAAGCCGTGATTGAAACACGATTGGACGACTAGCCGTCAAAATCATCTTGTTTTACTGAAATTACAAGGTTATTCATATTGTTTAGGTTTGTTGTCGGTCTAGAAGCCGTGATTAAATCGCGATTGGACGACTAGTCGTCAAAATCATCTTGTTTTACTGAAATTACAAGGTTATTCATATTGTTTAGGTTTGTTGTCGGTCTAGAAGCTGTGATTGAAACACGATTGGACGACTAGCCGTCAAAATCATCTTGTTTTACTGAAAATTACAAGGTTATTCATATTGTTTAGGTTTGTTGTCGGTCTAGAAGCCGTGATTGAAACACGATTGGACGACTAGCCGTCAAAATTATCTTGTTTTTACTGAAAATTACAAGGTTATTCATATTGTTTAGGTTTGTTGTCGGTCTAGAAGCCGTGATTGAAACACGATTGGACGACTAGCCGTCAAAATCATCTTGTTTTACTGAAATTACAAGGTTATTCATATTGTTTAGGTTTGTTGTCGGTCTAGAAGCCGTGATTGAAACGCGATTGGACGACTAGCCGTCAAAATCATCTTGTTTTACTGGAATTACAATGTTATTCATATTCTTTAGGTTTGTTGTCGGTCTAGAAGCCGTGATTGAAACACGATTGGACGACTAGCCGTCAAAATTATCTTGTTTTACTGAAATTACAAGGTTATTCATATTGTTTAGGTTTGTTGTCGGTCTAGAAGCCGTGATTGAAACACGATTGGACGACTAGCCGTCAAAATCATCTTGTTTTACTGAAATTACAAGGTTATTCATATTGTTTAGGTTTGTTGTCGGTCTAGAAGCCGTGATTGAAACACGATTGGACGACTAGCCGTCAAAATCATCTTGTTTTACTGAAATTACAAGGTTATTCATATTGTTTAGGTTTGTTGTCGGTCTAGAAGCCGTGATTGAAACACGTGATTGGACGACTAGCCGTCAAAATCATCTTGTTTTACTGAAATTACAGGGTTATTCATATTGTTTAGGTTTGTTGTCGGTCTAGAAGCCGTGATTGAAACACGATTGGACGACTAGCCGTCAAAATCATCTTGTTTTACTGAAATTACAAGGTTATTCATATTGTTTAGGTTTGTTGTCGGTCTAGAAGCCGCATTGAAACACGATTTGACGACTAGCCGTCAAAATCACTTTGTTTTACTGAAATTACAAGGTTATTCATATTGTTTAGGTTTGTTGTCGGTCTAGAAGCCGTGATTGAAACACGATTGGACGACTAGCCGTGAAAATCATCTTGTTTACTGAAATTACAAGGTTATTCATATTGTTTAGGTTTGTTGTCGGTCTAGAAACAGTGATTGAAACACGATTGGACGACTAGCCGTCAAAATCATCTTGTTTTACTGAAATTACAAGGTTATTCATATTGTTTAGGTTTGTTGTCGGCCTAAAGCCGTGATTGAAACACGATTGGACGACTAGCTGTCAAAATCATCTTGTTTTACTGAAATTACAAGGTTATTCATATTGTTTAGGTTTGTTGTCGGTGTAGAAGACGTGATTGAAACACGATTGGACGACTAGCCGTCAAAATCATCTTGTTTTACTGAAATTACAAGGTTATTCATATTGTTTAGGTTTACGGATGGCTCAGAAGCCGTGATTGAAACACGATTGGACGACTAGCCGTCATAATCATCTTGTTTTACTGAAATTACAAGGATATTCATATTGTTTAGGTTTGTTGTCGGTCTAGAAGCCGTGATTGAAACACGATTGGACGACTAGCCGTCAAAATCATCTTGTTTTACTGAAATTACAAGGTTATTCATATTGTTTAGGTTTGTTGTCGGTCTAGAAGCCGTGATTGAAACACATTTGGACGACTAGCCGTCAAAATCATCTTGTTTTACTGAAATTACAAGGTTATTCATATTGTTTAGGTTTGTTGTCGGTCTAGAAGCCGTGATTGTAACACGATTGGACGACTAGCCGTCAAAATCGTCTTGTTTTACTGAAATTACAAGGTTATTCATATTGTTTAGGTTTGTTGTCGGTCTAGAAGCCGTGATTGAAACATCGATTGACGACCAGCCGTCAAAATCATCTTGTTTTACTGAAATTACAAGGTTATTCATATTGTTTAGGTTTGTTGTCGGTCTAGAAGCCGTGATTGAAACACGATTGGACGACTAGCCGTCAAAATCATCTTGTTTTACTGAAATTACAATGTTATTCATATTGTTTAGGTTTGTTGTCGGTCTAGAAGCCGTGATTGAAACACGATTGGACGACTAGCCGTCAAAATCATCTTGTTTTACTGAAATTACAAGGTTATTCATATTGTTTAGATTTGTTGTCGGCCTAGAAGCCGTGATTGGAACACGATTGGACGACTAGCCGTCAAAATCATCTTGTTTTGCTGAAATGTTACAAGGTTATTCATATTGTTTAGGTTTGTTGTCGGTCTAGAAGCCGTGATTAAATCACGATTGGACGACTAGCCGTCAAAATCATCTTGTTTTACTGAAATTACAAGGTTCATATTGTTTAGGTTTGTTGTCGGTCTAGAAGCCGTGATTGAAACACGATTGGACGACTAGCCGTGAAAATCATCTTGTTTTACTGAAATTACAAGGTTATTCATATTGTTTAGGTTTGTTGTCGGTCTAGAAGCCGTGATTGAAACACAATTGGACGACTAGCCGTCAAAATCATCTTGTTTTACTGAAATTACAATGTTATTCATATTGTTTAGGTTTGTTGTCGGTCTAGAAGACGTGATTGAAACACGATTGGACGACTAGCCGTCAAAATCATCTTGTTTTACAGAAATTACAAGGTTATTCATATTGTTTAGGTTTGTTGACGGTCTAGGTAGTCGTGATTGAACACGATTGGACGACTAGCCGTCATAATCATCTTGTTTTACTGAAATTACAAGGATATTCATATTGTTTGGGGTTTGTTGTCGGTCTAGAAGCCGTGATTGAAACACGATTGGACGACAAGCCGTCAAAATCGTCTTGTTTTACTGAAATTACAAGGTTATTCATATTGTTTAGGTTTGTTGTCGGTCTAGAAGCCGTGATTGAAACACGATTGGACGACTAGCCGTCAAAATCATCTTGTTTTACTGAAATTACAAGGTTATTCATATATTGTTTAGGTTTGTTGTAGGTCTAGAAGCCGTGATTGAAACACGATTGGACGACTAGCCGTCAAAATCATCTTGTTTTACTGAAATTACAAGGTTATTCATATTGTTTAGGTTTGTTGTCGGCTGAGAAGCCGTGATTGAAACACGATTGACTAGCCGTCAAAATCATCTTGTTTTACTGAAATTACAAGGTTATTCATATTGTTTAGGTTTGTTGTCGGTCTAGAAGCCGTGATTAAATCACGTGATTGGACGACTAGCCGTGAAAAATCATCTTGTTTTACTGAAATTACAAGGCTATTCATATTGTTTAGGTTTGTTGTCGGTCTAGAAGCCGTGATTGAAACACGATTGGACGACTAGCCGTCAAAATCATCTTGTTTTACTGAAATTACAAGGTTATTCATATTGTTTAGGTTTGTTGTCGGTCTAGAAGCCGTGATTGAAACACGATTGGACGACTAGCCGTCAAAATCATCTTGTTTTACTGAAATTACAATGTTATTCATATTGTTTAGGTTTGTTGTCGGTCTAGAAGCCGTGATTGAAACACGATTGGACGACTAGCCGTCAAAATCATCTTGTTTTACTGAAATTACAAGGTTATTCATATTGTTTAGATTTGCTGTCGGCCTAGAAGCCGTGATTGAAACACGATTGGACGACTAGCCGTCAAAATCATCTTGTTTTGGTTGAAATTAAGCAAGGTTATTCATATTGTTTAGGTTTGTTGTCGGTCTAGAAGCCGTGATTAAATCATGATTGGACGACTAGCCGTCAAAATCATCTTGTTTTTACTGAAATTACAAGGTTATTCATATTGTTTAGGTTTGTTGTCGGTCTAGAAGCCGTGATTGAAACACGATTGGACGACTAGCCGTGAAAATCATCTTGTTTTACTGAAATTACAAGGTTATTCATATTGTTTAGGTTTGTTGTCGGTCTAAAGCCGTGATTGAAACACAATTGGACGACTAGCCGTCAAAATCATCTTGTTTTACTGAAATTACAATGTTATTCATATTGTTTAGGTTTGTTGTCGGTCTAGAAGACGTGATTGAAACACGATTGGACGACTAGCCGTCAAAATCATCTTGTTTTACAGAAATTACAAGGCTATTCATATTGTTTAGGTTTGTTGACGGTCTAGAAGCCGTGATTGAAACACGATTGGACGACTAGCCGTCATAATCATCTTGTTTTACTGAAATTACAAGGATATTCATGGCTTGTTTAGGTTTGTTGTCGGTCTAGAAGCCGTGATTGAAACACGATTGGACGACAAGCCGCCAAAATCGTCTTGTTTTACTGAAATTACAAGGTTATTCATATTGTTTAGGTTTGTTGTCGGTCTAGAAGCCGTGATTGAAAACACGATTGGACGACTAGCCGTCAAACTATCTGTTTTACTGAAACGCTTACAAGGTTATTCATATTGTTTAGGTTTGTTGTAGGTCTAGAAGCCGTGATTGAAACACGGTTTGACGACTACTGTCAAAATCATCTTGTTTTACTGAAATTACAAGGTTATTCATATTGTTTAGGTTTGTTGTCGGCTGAGAAGCCGTGATTGAAACACGATTGGACGACTAGCCGTCAAAAATCATCTTGTTTTACTGAAATTACAAGGTTATTCATATTGTTTAGGTTTGTTGTCGGCTCAGAAGCCGTGATTAAATCACGATTGGACGACTAGCCGTGAAAATCATCTTGTTTTACTGAAATTACAAGGTTATTCATATTGTTTAGGTTTGTTGTCGGTCTAGAAGCCGTGATTGAAACACGATTGGACGACTAGCCGTCAAAACGTCTTGTTTTACTGAAATTACAAGGTTATTCATATTGTTTAGGTTTGTTGTCGGTCTAGAAGCCGTGATTGAAACACGATTGGAGGACTAGCCGTCAAAATCAACTTGTTTTACTGAAATTACAAGGTTATTCATATTGTTTAGGTTTGTTGTCGGTCTAGAAGACGTGATTGAAACACGATTGGACGACTAGCCGTCAAAATCATCTTGTTTTACTGAAATTACAAGGTTATTCATATTGTTTAGGTTTGTTGACGGTCTAGAAGCCGTGATTGAAACACGATTGGACGACTAGCCGTCATAATCATCTTGTTTTACTGAAATTACAAGGATATTCATATTGTTTAGGTTTGTTGTCGGTCTAGAAGCCGTGATTGAAACACGATTGACGACTAGCCGTCAAAATCATCTTGTTTTACTGAAATTACAAGGTTATTCATATTGTTTAGGTTTTGTTGTCGGTCTAGAAGCCGTGATTGTAACACGATTGGACGACTAGCCGTCAAAATCGTCTTGTTTTACTGAAATTACAAGGTTATTCATATTGTTTAGGTTTGTTGTCGGTCTAGAAGCCGTGATTGAAACACGATTGGACGACTAGCCGTCAAAATCATCTTTTCGTCTTGTTTTACTGAAATTACAAGGTTATTCATATTGTTTAGGTTTGTTGTCGGTCGAAGCCGTGATTGAAACACGATTGGACACTAGCCGTCAAAATCACTTTGTTTTTACTGAAATTACAAGGTTATTCATATTGTTTAGGTTTGTTGTCGGTTCAGTTTACTGAAACACGATTGGACGACTAGCCGTCAAAATCATCTTGTTTTACTGAAATACAAGGTTATTCATATTGTTTAGGTTTGTTGTCGGTCTAGAGTTTACTTGAAACACGATTGGACGACTAGGCGTCAAAATCATCTTGTTTTACTGAAATTACAATGTTATTCATATTGTTTAGGTTTGTTGTCGGTCTAGAAGCCGTGATTGAAACACGATTGGACGACTAGCCGTGAAAATCATCTTGTTTTACTGAAATTACAAGGTTATTCATATTGTTTAGGTTTGTTGTCGGTCTAGAAGCCGTGATTGAAACACGATTGGACGACTAGCCGTCAAAATCATCTTGTTTTACTGAAATTACAAGGTTATTCATATTGTTTAGGTTTGTTGTCGGCCTAGAAGCCGTGATTGAAACACGATTGGACGACTAGCCGTCAAAATCATCTTGTTTTACTGAAATTACAAGGTTATTCATATTGTTTAGGTTTGTTGACGGTCTAGAAGCCGTGATTGAAACAGGATTGGACGACTAGCCGTCATAATCATCTTGTTTTACTGAAATTACAAGTATATTCATATTGTTTAGGGTTTGTTATCGGTCTAGAAGCCGTGATTGAAACACGATTGGACGACTACGTCAAAATCGTCTTGTTTTACTGAAATTACAAGGTTATTCATATTGTTTAGGTTTGTTGTCGGTCTAGAAGCCGTGATTGAAACACGATTGGACGACTAGCCGTCAAAATCATCTTGTTTTACTGAAATTACAATGTTATTCATATTGTTTAGGTTTGTTGTCGGTCTAGAAGCCGTGATTGAAACACGATTGGACGACTAGCCGTCAAAATCATCTTGTTTTACTGAAATTACAAGGTTATTCATATTGTTTAGGTTTGTTGACGGTCTAGAAGCCGTGTGATTGAAACACGATTGGACGACTAGCCGTCATAATCATCTTGTTTTACTGAAATTACAAGGATATTCATATTGTTTAGGTTTGTTGTCGGCTCCGAAGCTGTGATTGAAACACGATTGGACGACTAGCCGTCAAAATCATCTTGTTTTACTGAAATTACAAGGTTATTCATATTGTTTAGGTTTGTTGTCGGTCTAGAAGCCGTGATTGAAACACGATTGGACGACTAGCCGTCAAAATCATCTTGTTTTACTGAAATTACAAGGTTATTCATATTGTTTAGGTTTGTTGTCGGTCTAGAAGCCGTGATTGTAACACGATTGGACGACTAGCCGTCAAAATCGTCTTGTTTTACTGAAATTACAAGGTTAGTTCATATTGTTTAGGTTTGTTGTCGGTCTAGAAGCCGTGATTGAAACACGATTGGACGACTAGCCGTCAAAATCATCTTGTTTTACTGAAATTACAAGGTTATTCATATTGTTTAGGTTTGTTGTCGGTCTAGAAGCCGTGATTGAAACACGATTGGACGACTAGCCGTCAAAATCATCTTCTTTACTGAAATTACAAGGTTATTCATATTGTTTAGGTTTGTTGTCGGTCTAGAAGCCGTGATTGAAACACGATTGGACGACTAGCCGTCAAAATCAACTTGTTTTACTGAAATTACAAGGTTATTCATATTGTTTAGGTTTGTTGTCGGTCTAGAAGACGTGATTGAAACACGATTGGACGACTAGCCGTGAAAATCATCTTGTTTTACTGAAATTACAAGGTTATTCATATTGTTTAGGTTTGTTGTCGGTCTAGAAGCCGTGATTGTAACACGATTGGACGACTAGCCGTCAAAATCGTCTTGTTTTACTGAAATTACAAGGTTATTCATATTGTTTAGGTTTGTTGTCGGTCTAGAAGCCGTGATTGAAACACGATTGGACGACTAGCCGTCAAAATCATCTTGTTTTACTGAAATTACAAGGTTATTCATATTGTTTAGGTTTGTTGTCGGTCTAGAAGCCATGATTGAAACACGATTGGACGACTAGCCGTCAAAATCATCTTGTTTTACTGAAATTACAATGTTATTCATATTGTTTAGGTTTGTTGTCGGTCTAGAAGCCGTGATTGAAACACGATTGGACGACTAGCCGTCAAAATCATCTTGTTTTACTGAAATTACAAGGTTATTCATATTGTTTAGATTTGTTGTCGGCCTAGAAGCCGTGATTGAAACACGATTGGACGACTAGCCGTCAAAAATCATCTTGTTTTGCTGAAATTACAAGGTTATTCATATTGTTTAGGTTTGTTGTCGGTCTAGAAGCCGGTGATTAAATCACGATTGGACGACTAGCCGTCAAAATCATCTTGTTTTACTGAAATTACAAGGTTATTCATATTGTTTAGGTTTGTTGTCGGTCTAGAAGCCGTGATTGAAACACGATTGGACGACTAGCCGTGAAAATCATTACCTTGTTTTACTGAAATTACAAGGTTATTCATATTGTTTAGGTTTGTTGTCGGTCTAGAAGCCGACAAACACAAATTGACGACTAGCCGTCAAAAAAATCATCTTGTTTTACTGAAATTACAATGTTATTCATATTGTTTAGGTTTGTTGTCGGTCTAGAAGACGTGATTGAAACACGATTGGACGACTAGCCGTCAAAATCATCTTGTTTTACAGAAATTACAAGGTTATTCATATTGTTTAGGTTTGTTGACGGTCTAGAAGCCGTGACAAACACGATTGGACGACTAGCCGTCATAATCATCTTGTTTTACTGAAATTACAAGGATATTCATATTGTTTAGGTTTGGTTGTCGGTCTAGAAGCCGTGATTGAAACACGACTGGACGACAAGCCGTCAAAATCGTCTTGTTTTACTGAAATTACAAGGTTATTCATATTGTTTAGGTTTGCTGTCGGTCTAGAAGCCGTGATTGAAACACGATTGGACGACTAGCCGTCAAAATCATCTTGTTTTACTGAAATTACAAGGTTATTCATATTGTTTAGGTTTGTTGTAGCTCTAGAAGCCGTGATTGAAACACGATTGGACGACTAGCCGTCAAAATCATCTTTGTTTTACTGAAATTACAAGGTTATTCATATTGTTTAGGTTTGTTGTCGGCTGAGAAGCCGTGATTGAAACACGATTGGACGACTAGCCGTCAAAATCATCTTGTTTTACTGAAATTACAAGGTTATTCATATTGTTTAGGTTTGTTGTCGGTCTAGAAGCCAGACAAATCACGATTGGACGACTAGCCGTGAAAATCATCTTGTTTTACTGAAATTACAAGGTTATTCATATTGTTTAGGTTTGTTGTCGGTCTAGAAGCCGTGATTGAAACACGATTGGACGACTAGCCGTCAAAATCATCTTGTTTTACTGAAATTACAAGGTTATTCATATTGTTTAGGTTTGTTGTCGGTCTAGAAGCCGTGATTGAAACACGATTGGACGACTAGCCGTCAAAATCATCTTGTTTTACTGAAATTACAATGTTATTCATATTGTTTAGGTTTGTTGTCGGTCTAGAAGCCGTGATTGAAACACGATTGGACGACTAGCCGTCAAAATCATCTTGTTTTACTGAAATTACAAGGTTATTCATATTGTTTAGATTTGTTGTCGGCCTAGAAGCCGTGATTGAAACACGATTGGACGACTAGCCGTCAAAATCATCTTGTTTTGCTGAAATTACAAGGTTATTCATATTGTTTAGGTTTGTTGTCGGTCTAGAAGCCGTGATTAAATCACGATTGGACGACTAGCCGTCAAAATCATCTTGTTTTACTGAAATTACAAGGTTATTCATATTGTTTAGGTTTGTTGTCGGTTCAGAAGCCGTGATTGAAACACGATTGGACGACTAGCCAGGAAAATCATCTTGTTTTACTGAAATTACAAGGTTATTCATATTGTTTAGGTTTGTTGTCGGTCTAGAAGCCGTGATTGAAACACAATTGGACGACTAGCCGTCAAAATCATCTTGTTTTACTGAAATTACAATGTTATTCATATTGTTAGGTTTGTTGTCGGTCTAGAAGACGTGATTGAAACACGATTGGACGACTAGCCGTCAAAATCATCTTGTTTTACAGAAATTACAAGGTTATTCATATTGTTTAGGTTTGTTGACGGTCTAGAAGCCGTGATTGAAACACGATTGGACGACTAGCCGTCATAATCATCTTGTTTTACTGAAATTACAAGGATATTCATATTGTTTAGGTTTGTTGTCGGTCTAGAAGCTGCATTGAAACACGATTGACGACAAGCCGTCAAAATCGTCTTGTTTTACTGAAATTACAAGGTTATTCATATTGTTTAGGTTTGTTGTCGGTCTAGAAGCCGTGATTGAAACACGATTGGACGACTAGCCGTCAAAATCATCTTGTTTTACTGAAATTACAAGGTTATTCATATTGTTTAGGTTTGTTGTAGGTCTAGAAGCCGTGATTGAAACACGATTGGACGACTAGCCGTCAAAATCATCTTGTTTTACTGAAATTACAAGGTTATTCATATTGTTTAGGTTTGTTGTCGGCTGAGAAGCCGTGATTGAAACACGATTGGACGACTAGCCGTCAAAATCATCTTGTTTTACTGAAATTACAAGGTTATTCATATTGTTTAGGTTTGTTGTCGGTCTAGAAGCCGTGATTAAATCACGATTGGACGACTAGCCGTGAAAATCATTTTGTTTTACTGAAATTACAAGGTTATTCATATTGTTTAGGTTTGTTGTCGGTCTAGAAGCCGTGATTGAAACACGATTGGACGACTAGCCGTCAAAATCATCTTGTTTTACTGAAATTACAAGGTTATTCATATTGTTTAGGTTTGTTGTCGGTCTAGAAGCCGTGATTGAAACACGATTGGAGGACTAGCCGTCAAAATCAACTTGTTTTACTGAAATTACAAGGTTATTCATATTGTTTAGGTTTGTTGTCGGTCTAGAAGACGTGATTGAAACACGATTGACGACTAGCCGTCAAAATCATCTTGTTTTACTGAAATTACAAGGTTATTCATATTGTTTAGGTTTGTTGACGGTCTAGAAGCTGTGATTGAAACACGATTGGACGACTAGCCGTCATAATCATCTTGTTTTACTGAAATTACAAGATATTCATTGTTTAGGTTTGTTGTCGGTCTAGAAGCCGTGATTGAAACACGATTGGACGACTAGCCGTCAAAATCATCTTGTTTTACTGAAATTACAAGGTTATTCATATTGTTTAGGTTTGTTGTCGGTCTAGAAGCCGTGATTGTAACACGATTGGACGACTAGCCGTCAAAATCGTCTTGTTTTACTGAAATTACAAGGTTATTCATATTGTTTAGGTTTGTTGTCGGTCTAGAAGCCGTGATTGAAACACGATTGGACGACTAGCCGTCAAAATCATCTTGTTTTACTGAAATTAAGGTTATTCATATTGTTTAGGTTTGTTGTCGGTCTAGAAGCCGTGATTGAAACACGATTGGACGACTAGCCGTCAAAATCATCTTGTTTTACTGAAATTACAAGGTTATTCATATTGTTTAGGTTTGTTGTCGGTCTAGAAGCCGTGATTAAAACACGATTGGACGACTAGCCGTCAAAATCATCTTGTTTTACTGAAATTACAAGGTTATTCATATTGTTTAGGTTTGTTGTCGGTCTAGAAGCCGTGATTGAAACACGATTGGACGACTAGGCGTCAAAATCATCTTGTTTTACTGAAATTACAATGTTATTCATATTGTTTAGGTTTGTTGTCGGTCTAGAAGCCGTGATTGAAACACGATTGGACGACTAGCCGTGAAAATCATCTTGTTTTACTGAAATTACAAGGTTATTCATATTGTTTAGGTTTGTTGTCGGTCTAGAAGCCGTGATTGAAACACGATTGGACGACTAGCCGTCAAAATCATCTTGTTTTACTGAAATTACAAGGTTATTCATATTGTTTAGGTTTGTTGTTTGCCCGAAGCGTGATTGAAACACGATTGGACGACTAGCCGTCAAAATCATCTTGTTTTACTGAAATTACAAGGTTATTCATATTGTTTAGGTTTGTTGACGGTCTAGAAGCCGTGATTGAAACAGGATTGACGACTAGCCGTCATAATCATCTTATTTTACTGAAATTACAAGTATATTCATATTGTTTAGGTTTGTTGTCGGTCTAGAAGCCGTGATTGAAACACGATTGGACGACTAGCCGTCAAAATCGTCTTGTTTTACTGAAATTACAATGTTATTCATATTGTTTAGGTTTGTTGTCGGTCTAGAAGCCGTGATTGAAACACGATTGGACGACTAGCCGTCAAAATCATCTTGTTTTACTGAAATTACAATGTTATTCATATTGTTTAGGTTTGTTGTCGGTCTAGAAGCTGTGATTGAAACACAGATTGGACGACTAGCCGTCAAAATCATCTTGTTTTACTGAAATTACAAGGTTATTCATATTGTTTAGGTTTGTTGACGGTCAAAGCCGTGATTGAAACACGATTGGACGACTAGCCGTCATAATCATCTTGTTTTACTGAAATTACAAGGATATTCATATTGTTTAGGTTTGTTGTCGGTCTAGAAGCCGTGATTGAAACACGATTGGACGACTAGCCGTCAAAATCATCTTGTTTTACTGAAATTACAAGGTTATTCATATTGTTTAGGTTTGTTGTCGGTCTAGAAGCCGTGATTGAAACACGATTGGACGACTAGCCGTCAAAATCATCTTGTTTTACTGAAATTACAAGGTTATTCATATTGTTTAGGTTTGTTGTCGGTCTAGCCGTGTGATTGTAACACGATTGGACGACTAGCCGTCAAAATCGTCTTGTTTTACTGAAATTACAAGGTTATTCATATTGTTTAGGTTTGTTGTCGGTCTAGAAGCCGTGATTGAAACACGATTGGACGACTAGCCGTCAAAATCATCTTGTTTTGCTGAAATTACAAGGTTATTCATATTGTTTAGGTTTGTTGTCGGTCTAGAAGCCGTGATTGAATCACGATTGGACGACTAGCCGTCAAAATCATCTTGTTTACTGAAATTACAAGGTTATTCATATTGTTTAGGTTTGTTGTCGGTCTGTGGCCGTGATTGAAACACGATTGGACGACTAGCCGTGAAAATCATCTTGTTTTACTGAAATTACAAGGTTATTCATATTGTTTAGGTTTGTTGTCGGTCTAGAAGCCGTGATTGAAACACAATTGACGACTAGCCGTCAAAATCATCTTGTTTTACTGAAAATTACAATGTTATTCATATTGTTAGGTCGGTTGTCGGTCTAGAAGACGTGATTGAAACACGATTGGACGACTAGCCGTCAAAATCATCTTGTTTTACAGAAATTACAAGGTTATTCATATTGTTTAGGTTTGTTGACGGTCTAGAAGCGTGTGATTGAAACACGATTGGACGACTAGCCGTCATAATCATCTTGTTTTACTGAAATTACAAGGATATTCATATTGTTTAGGTTTGTTGTCGGTCTAGGAAGCCGTGATTGAAACACGATTGAATGACAAGCCGTCAAAATCGTCTTGTTTTACTGAAATTACAAGGTTATTCATATTGTTTAGGTTTGTTGTCGGTCTAGAAGCCGTGATTGAAACACGATTGGACGACTAGCCGTCAAAATCATCTTGTTTTACTGAAATTACAAGGTTATTCATATTGTTTAGTTTGCTTAAAAATTGTGAAGCCGTGATTGAAACACGATTGGACGACTAGCCGTCAAAATCATCTTGTTTTACTGAAATTACAAGGTTATTCATATTGTTTAGGTTTGTTGTCGGCTGAGAAGCCGTGATTGAAACACGATTGGACGACTAGCCGTCAAAATCATCTTGTTTTACTGAAATTACAAGGTTATTCATATTGTTTAGGTTTGTTGTCGGTCTAGAAGCCGTGATTAAATCAATACTGGACGACTTGGCACGTGAAAATCATTTTGTTTTACTGAAATTACAAGGTTATTCATATTGTTTAGGTTTGTTGTCGGTCTAGAAGCCGTGATTGAAACACGATTGGACGACTAGCCGTCATAATCATCTTGTTTTACTGAAATTACAAGGATATTCATATTGTTTAGGTTTGTTGTCGGTCTAGAAGCCGTGATTGAAACACGATTGGACGACTAGCCGTCAAAACTCATCTTGTTTTACTGAAATTACAAGGTTATTCATATTGTTTAGGTTTGTTGTCGGTCTAGAAGCTCGTGATTGTAACACGATTGGACGACTAGCCCTCAAAAT
>JBBBDQ010014902.1:0-11065 GCA_037127315.1 Ascarosepion bandense
TATGTCATTCCTACGACTCTTTATGGGAAACTTTTCTCATCAGCAGTCATAAACCAGTTATAATGTGAATGTCAGGAGACCCAAACCAAGTCAAATTCAGCAAACAGTATGTCATTCCTACGACTCTATAGGAAACATTTCTCATCAGCAGTCATAAACCAGTTATAATGCAGATCCCGGGAGACCCAAACCAATTCAACTTCAGCAAACAGTATGTCATTCCTACGACTCTATGGGAAACATTTCTCATCAGCAGTCATAAACCAGTTATAATGCGAATCCCGGGAGACCCAAACCAATTCAACTTCAGCAAACAGTATGTCATTCCTACGACTCTTTATGGGAAGCATTTCTCATCAGCAGTCATAAACCAGTTATAATGCGAATCCCGGGAGACTAAACCAATTCAACCAGCAAACAGTATGTCATTCCTACGACTCTTTATGGGAAACATTTCTGTCAACAGTCTCAGCAGTTATAATGTGAATGTCGGGAGACCCAAACCAAGTCAACTTCAGCAAACAGTATGTCATTCCTACGACTCTTTATGGGAAACATTTCTCATCAGCAGTCATAAACCAGTTATAATGTGAATGTCAGGAGACCCAAACCAAGTCAACTTCAGCAAACAGTATGTGTCATTCCTACGACTCTATGGGAAACATTTCTCATCAGCAGTCATAAACCAGTTATAATGCGAATGTCAGGAGACCCAAACCAAGTCAACTTCAGCAAACAGTATGTCATTCCTACGACTCTTTATGGGAAACATTTCTCATCAGCAGTCATAAACCAGTTATAATGTGAATGTCAGGAGACCCAAACCAAGTCAACTTCAGCAAACAGTATGTCATTCCTACGACTCTTTATGGGAAACATTTCTCATCAGCAGTCATAAACCAGTTATAATGTGAATGTCAGGAGACCCAAACCAAGTCAACTTCAGCAAACAGTATGTCATTCCTACGACTCTATGGGAAACATTTCTCATCAGCAGTCATAAACCAGTTATAATGCAGATGTCAGGAGACCCAAACCAAGTCAACTTCAGCAAACAGTATGTCATTCCTACGACTCTTTATGGGAAACATTTCTCATCAGCAGTCATAAACCAGTTATAATGTGAATGTCAGGAGACCCAAACCAAGTCAACTTCAGCAAACATTATGTCATTCCTACGACTCTATGGGAAACATTTCTCATCAGCAGTCATAAACCAGTTATAATGCGAATCCGGAGACCCAAACCAATTCAACTTCAGCAAACAGTATGTCATTCCTACGACTCTTTATGGGAAACATTTCTCATCAGCAGTCATAAACCAGTTATAATGTGAATGTCAGGAGACCCAAACCAGTCCAACTTCCAAACAGTATGTCATTCCTACGACTCTTTATGGGAAACATTTCTCATCAGCAGTCATAAACCAGTTATAATGTGAATGTCAGGAGACCCAAACCAAGTCAACTTCAGCAAACAGTATGTCATTCCTACGACTCTTTATGAAACATTTCTCATCAGCAGTCATAAACCAGTTATAATGCGAATGTCAGGAGACCCAAACCAATTCAACTTCAGCAAACAGTATGTCATTCCTACGACTCTATGGGAAACATTTCTCATCAACAGTCATAAACCAGTTATAATGTGAATGTCAGGAGACCCAGCCAAGTCAACTTCATGTAGCCAGTATGTCATTCCTACATTCTATAAGGAAACATTTTCTCATCAGCAGTCATAAACCAGTTATAATGCGAATGTCAGGAGACCCAAACCAATTCAACTTCAGCAAACAGTATGTCATTCCTACGACTCTATGGGAAACATTTCTGTCAACAGTCATAAACCAGTTATAATGTGAATGTCAGGAGACCCAAACCAAGTCAACTTCAGCAAACAGTATGTCATTCACAGAACTCTTTATGGGAAACATTTCTCACATCAGCAGTCATAAACCAGTTATAATATGAATGTCCAGGGCCCAAACCAATCTAAACTTCAGCAAACAGTATGTGTCCTACGACTCTATGAAACATTTCTCATCAGCAGTCATAAACCAGTTATAATGCGAATGTCAGGAGACCCAAACCAATTCAACTTCAGCAAACAGTATGTCATTCCTACGACTCTATGGGAAGCAACTTTCTCAATCAACAGTCATAAACCAGTTATAATGTAAGTGTCAGGAGACCCAAACAAGCCAAGTCAACTGGCAAACGATGTCATTCCTACGACTCTATAGAAACATTTCTCATCAGCAGTCATAAACCAGTTATAATGTGAATGTCAGGAGACCCAAACCAGTCCAACTTCAGCAAACAGTATGTCATTCCTACGACTCTATGGGAAACTGTTCTCATCAGCAGTCATAAACCAGTTATAATGTGAATGTCAGGAGACCCAAACCAAGTCAACTTCAGCAAACAGTATGTCATTCCTACGACTCTTTATGAGAAACATTTCTCATCAGCAGTCATAAACCAGTTATAATGTGAATGTCAGGAGACCCAAACCAAGTCAACTTCAGCAAACAGTATGTCATTCCTACGACTCTTTATGGGAAACATTTCTCATCAGCAGTCATAAACCAGTTATAATGTGAATGTCAGGAGACCCAAGCCAAGTCAACTTCAGCAAACAGTATGTCATTCCTACGACTCTATGGGAAACATTTCTCATCAGCAGTCATAAACCAGTTATAATGTGAATGTCAGGAGACCCAAACCAAGTCAACTTCAGCAAACAGTATGTCATTCCTACGACTCTGTGAAACATTTCTCATCTTCATTCATAATGATTATAATGTGAATGTCAGGAGACCCAAACCAAGTCAACTTCAGCAAACAGTATGTCATTCCTACGACTCTTTATGGGAAACATTTCTCATCAGCAGTCATAAACCAGTTATAATGTGAATGTCAGGAGACCCAAACCAAGTCAACTTCAGCAAACAGTATGTCATTCCTACAAACTCTTTATGGGAAACATTTCTCATCAGCAGTCATAAACCAGTTATAATGCTCAGATATCAAAATTTAAAACCAAGTCAACTTCAGCAAACAGTATGTCATTCCTACGACTCTATGGGAAACATTTCATCAGCAGTCATAAACCAGTTATAATGTGAATGTCAGGAGACCCAAACCAAGTCAACCAGCAAACAGTATGTCATTCCTACGACTCTTTATGGGAAACATTTCTCATCAGCAGTCATAAACCAGTTATAATGTGAATGTCAGGAGACCCAAACCAAGTCAACTTCAGCAAACAGTATGTCATTCCTACATCTTTATAGGGAAACATTTCTCATCAGCAGTCATAAACCAGTTATAATGTGAATGTCAGGAGACCCAAACCAAGTCAACTTCAGCAAACAGTATGTCATTCCTACGACTCTTCAGGAAGCATTTCTCATCAGCAGTCATAAACCAGTTATAATGTGAATGTCAGGAGACCCAAACCAAGTCAGCTTCAGCAAACAGTATGTCATTCCTACGACTCTATGGGAAACATTTCTCATCAGCAGTCATAAACCAGTTATAATGTGAATGTCAGGAGACCCAAACCAAGTCAACTTCAGCAAACAGTATGTCATTCCTACGACTCTTTATGGGAAACATTTCTCATCAGCAGTCATAAACCAGTTATAATGTGAATGTCAGGAGACCCAAACCAAGTCAACTTCAGCAAACAGTATGTCATTCCTACGACTCTTTATGAAACATTTCTCATCAGCAGTCATAAACCAGTTATAATGTGAATGTCAGGAGACCCAAACCAAGTCAACTTCAGCAAACAGTATGTCATTTCTACGACTCTATGGGAAACATTTCTCATCAGCAGTCATAAACCAGTTATAATGTGGATGTCAGAGATTTAAACCAAAGTCTTCAGCAAACAGTATGTCATTCCTACGACTCTTTATGGGAAACATTTCTCATCAGCAGTCATAAACCAGTTATAATGTGAATGTCAAGGAGACCCAAACCAAGTCAACTTCAGCAAACAGTATGTCATTCCTACGACTCTTTATGGGAAACATTTCTCATCAGCAGTCATAAACCAGTTATAATGTGAATGTCAGGAGACCCAAAACCAAGTCAACTTCAGCAAACAGTATGTCATTCCTACGACTCTATGGGAAACATTTCTCATCAGCAGTCATAAACCAGTTATAATGTGAATGTCAGGAGACCCAAACCAGTCAACTTCAGCAAACAGTATGTCATTCCTACGACTCTATGGGAAACATTTCTCATCAGCAGTCATAAACCAGGTCCTGTAAATATGAATGTCAGGAGACCAAACCAAGTCAACTTCAGCAAACAGTTGTCATTCCACCACGACTCTTTATGGGAAACATTTCTCATCAGCAGTCATAAACCAGTTATAATGTGAATGTCAGGAGACCCAAACCAAGTCAACTTCAGCAAACAGTATGTCATTCCTACGACTCTTTATGGGAAACATTTCTCATCAGCAGTCATAAACCAGTTATAATGTGAATGTCAGGAGACCAAAACCAGTCAACTTCAGCAAACAGTATGTCATTCCTACGACTCTTTATGGGAAACATTTCTCATCAGCAGTCATAAACCAGTTATAATGTGAATGTCAGGAGACCCAAACCAAGTCAACTTCAGCAAACAGTATGTCATTCCTACGACTCTTTATGGGAAACATTTCTCATCAGCAGTCATAAACCAGTTATAATGTGAATGTCAGGAGACCCAAACCAAGTCAACTTCAGCAAACAGTATGTCATTCCTACGACTCTTTATGGGAAACATTTCTCATCAGCAGTCATAAACCAGTTATAATGTGAATGTCAGGAGACCCAAACCAAGTCAACTTCAGCAAACAGTATGTCATTCCTACGACTCTTGCTTGGGAAACATTTCTCATCAGCAGTCATAAACCAGTTATAATGTGAATGTCAGGAGACCCAAACCAAGTCAACTTCAGCAAACAGTATGTCATTCCTACGACTCTTTATGGGAAACATTTCTCATCAGCAGTCATAAACCAGAGTTATAATGTGAATGTCAGGAGACCCAAACCAAGTCAACTTTAGCAAACAGTATGTCATTCCTCGACTCTTCCCTTAGGAAACATTTCTCATCAGCAGTCATAAACCAGTTATAATGTGAATGTCAGGAGACCCAAACCAAGTCAACTTCAGCAAACACAGTATGTCATTCCTACGACTCTATGGGAAACATTTCTCATCAGCAGTCATAAACAGTTATAATGTGAATGTCAGGAGACCCAAACCAATTCAACCTAAGCAAACAGTATGTCATTTCCTACGACTCTTTATGGAAACATTTCTCATCAGCAGTCATAAACCAGTTATAATGTGAATGTCAGGAGACCCAAACCAAGTCAACTTCAGCAAACAGTATGTCATTCCTACGACTCTTTATGGGAAACATTTCTCATCAGCAGTCATAAACCAGTTATAATGTGAATGTCAGGAGACCCAAACCAAGTCAACTTCAGCAAACAGTATGTCATTCCTACGACTCTTTATGGGAAACATTTCTCATCAGCAGTCATAAACCAGTTATAATGTGAATGTCAGGAGACCCAAACCAAGTCAACTTCAGCAAACAGTATGTCATTCCTACGACTCTATGGGAAACATTTCTCATCAGCAGTCATAAACCAGTTATAATGTGAATGTCAGGAGACCCAAACCAAGTCAACTTCAGCAAACAGTATGTCATTCCTACGACTCTTTATGGGAAACATTTCTCATCAGCAGTCATAAACCAGTTATAATGTGAATGTCAAGGAGACCCAAACCAAGTCAACTTCAGCAAACAGTATGTCATTCCTACGACTCTTTATGGGAAACATTTCTCATCAGCAGTCATAAACCAGTTATAATGTGAATGTCAGGAGACCCAAACTAGTCCAACTTCAGCAAACAGTATGTCATTCCTACGACTCTTTATGAAACATTTCTCATCAGCAGTCATAAACCAGTTATAATGTGAATGTCAGGAGACCCAAACCAAGTCAACTTCAGCAAACAGTATGTCATTCCTACATTCTTTATGGGAAACATTTCTCATCAGCAGTCATAAGCTAGTTATAATGTGAATGTCAGGAGACCCAAACCAAGTCAACTTCAGCAAACAGTATGTCATTCCTACGACTCTTTATGGGAAACATTTCTCATCAGCAGTCATAAACCAGTTATAATGTGAATGTCAGGAGACCCAAACCAAGTCAACTTCAGCAAACCGTATGTCATTCCTACGACTCTTTATGGGAAACTTTTCTCATCAGCAGTCATAAACCAGTTATAATGTGAATGTCAGGAGACCCAAACCAAGAATCCTTCCTTAAACAGTATGTCATTCACACGACTCTTCCTTAGGGAAACATTTCTCATCAGCAGTCATAAACCAGTTATAATGTGAATGTCAGGAGACCCAAACCAAGTCAACTTCAGCAAACAGTATGTCATTCCTACGACTCTTTATGGGAAACATTTCTCATCAGCAGTCATAAACCAGTTATAATGTGAATGTCAGGAGACCCAAACCAAGTCAACTTCAGCAAACAGTATGTCATTCCTACGACTCTTTATGAGGAAACTTTTCTCATCAGCAGTCATAAACCAGTTATAATGTGAATGTCAGGAGACCCAAACCAATTCAACTTCAGCAAACAGTATGTCATTCACACGACTCTTTATGGGAAACTTTTCTCATCAGCAGTCATAAACCAGTTATAATGTGAATGTCAGGAGACCCAAACCAAGTCAACTTCAGCAAACAGTATGTCATTCCTACGACTCTTTATGGGAAACATTTCTCATCAGCAGTCATAAACCAGTTATAATGTGAATGTCAGGAGACCCAAACCAAGTCAGCTTCAGCAAACAGTATGTCATTCCTACGACTCTTTATGGGAAACATTTCTCATCAGCAGTCATAAACCAGTTATAATGTGAATGTCAGGAGACCCAAACCAAGTCAACTTCAGCAAACAGTATGTCATTCCTACGACTCTTCTTGGGAAACATTTCTCATCAGCAGTCATAAACCAGTTATAATGTGAATGTCAGGAGACCCAAACCAAGTCAACTTCAGCAAACAGTATGTCATTCCTACGACTCTATGGGAAACATTTCTCATCAGCAGTCATAAACCAGTTATAATGTGAATGTCAGGAGACCCAAACCAAAGTCAACTTCAGCAAACAGTATGTCATTCCTACGACTCTATGGGAAACATTTCTCATCAGCAGTCATAAACCAGTTATAATGCGAATGTCAGGAGACCCAAACCAAGTCAACTTCAGCAAACAGTATGTCATTCCTACGACTCTATGGGAAACATTTCTCATCGCCCAGTCATAAACCAGTTATAATGTGAATGTCAGGAGACCCAAACCAAGTCAACTTCCCAGCAAACAGTATGTCATTCCTACGACTCTGTAGACTTATTTCTCATCAGCAGTCATAAACCAGTTATAATGTGAATGTCAGGAGACCCAAACCAAGTCAACTTCAGCAAACAGTATGTCATTCCTACGACTCTATGGGAAACATTTCTCATCAGCAGTCATAAACCAGTTATAATGTGAATGTCAGGAGACCCAAACCAAGTCAACTTCAGCAAACAGTATGTCATTCCTACGACTCTATGGGAAACATTTCTCATCAGCAGTTATAATGTGAATGTCAGGAGACTCAAACCAAGTCAACTTCAGCAAACAGTATGTCATTCCTACGACTCTATGGGAAACATTTCTCATCAGCAGTCATAAACCAGTTATAATGTGAATGTCAGGAGACCCAAACCAAGTCAACTTCAGCAAACAGTATGTCATTCCTACGACTCTATGGGAAACATTTCTCATCAGCAGTCATAAACCAGTTATAATGTGAATGTCAGGAGACCCAAACCAAGTCAACTTCAGCAAACAGTATGTCATTCCTACGACTCTGGGAAACATTTCTCATCAGCAGTCATAAACCAGTTATAATGTGAATGTCAGGGCCAAACCAAGTCAACTTCAGCAAACAGTATGTCATTCCTACGACTCTATGGGAAACATTTCTCATCAGCAGTCATAAACCAGTTATAATGCGAATGTCAGGAAGCCAAACCAATTCAACTTCAGCAAACAGTATGTCATTCCTACGACTCTATGGGAAACATTTCTCATCAGCAGTCATAAACCAGTTATAATGTGAATGTCAGGAGACCCAAACCAAGTCAACTTCAGCAAACAGTATGTCATTCCTACGACTCTATGGGAAACATTTCTCATCAGCAGTCATAAACCAGTTATAATGTGAATGTCAGGAGACCCAAACCAAGTCAACTTCAGCAAACAGTATGTCATTCCTACGACTCTTTATGAAACATTTCTCACATCAACAGTCATAAACAGATTATAATGTGAATGTCAGGAGACCCAAACCAAGTCAACTTCAGCAAACAGTATGTCATTCCTACGACTCTTTATGGGAAACTTTTCTCATCAGCAGTCATAAACCAGTTATAATGCAAAGATCCAGGGAGACCCAAACCAATTCAACTTCAGCAAACAGTATGTCATTCCTACGACTCTTTATGGGAAACATTTCTCATCAGCAGTCATAAACCAGTTATAATGTGAATGTCAGGAGACCCAAACCAAGTCAACTTCAGCAAACAGTATGTCATTCCTACGACTCTTCATAGGAAACTTTTTCTCATCAGCAGTCATAAACCAGTTATAATGTGAATGTCAGGAGACCCAAACCAATTCAACTTCAGCAAACAGTATGTCATTCCTACGACTCTTTGTGGAAACTTCTCATCAGCAGTCATAAACCAGTTATAATGTGAATGTCAGGAGACCCAAACCAAGTCAACTTCAGCAAACAGTATGTCATTCCTACGACTCTTTATGGGAAACATTTCTCATCAGCAGTCATAAACCAGTTATAATGTGAATGTCAAGGAGACCCAAACCAAGTCAACTTCAGCAAACAGTATCGTCATTCCTACGACTCTATGGGAAACATTTCTCATCAGCAGTCATAAACCAGTTATAATGCGAATGTCAGGAGACCCAAACCAATTCAACTTCAGCAAACAGTATGTCATTCCTACGACTCTATGGGAAACATTTCTCATCAGCAGTCATAAACCAGTTATAATGTGAATGTCAGGAGACCCAAACCAAGTCAACTTCAGCAAACAGTATGTCATTCCTGACTCTATGGGAAACATTTCTCATCAGCAGTCATAAACCAGTTATAATGTGAATGTCAGGAGACCCAAACCAAGTCAACTTCCTTAAACAGTATGTCATTCCTACGACTCTTTATGGGAAACATTTCTCATCAGCAGTCATAAACCAGTTATAACAATGCGAATCCCGGGAGACCCAAACCAATTCAACTTCAGCAAACAGTATGTCATTCCTACGACTCTTTATGGGAAACATTTCTCATCAGCAGTCATAAACCAGTTATAATGCGAATCCCGGGAGACCCAAACCAATTCAACTTCAGCAAACAGTATGTCATTCCTACGACTCTATGGGAAACATTTCTCATCAGCAGTCATAAACCAGTTATAATGTGAATGTCAGGAGACCCAAACCAAGTCAACTTCAGCAAACAGTATGTCATTCCTACGACTCTATGGGAAACATTTCTCATCAGCAGTCATAAACCAGTTATAATGTGAATGTCAGGAGACCCAAACCAAGTCAACTTCAGCAAACAGTATGTGTTCTACGACTCTATGAAACATTTCTCATCAGCAGTCATAAACCAGTTATAATGTGAATGTCAGGAGACCCAAACCAAGTCAACTTCAGCAAACAGTATGTCATTCCTACGACTCTATGGGAAACATTTCTCATCAGCAGTCATAAACCAGTTATAATGTGAATGTCAGGAGACCCAAACCAATTCAACTTCCTTAAACAGTATGTCATTCCTACGACTCTATGGGAAACATTTCTCATCAACAGTCATAAACCAGTTATAATGTGAATGTCAGGAGACCCAAACCAAGTCAACTTCAGCAAACAGTATGTCATTCCTACGACTCTATGGGAAACATTTCATCAGCAGTCATAAACCAGTTATAATGTGAATGTCAGGAGACCCAAAACCAAGTCAACTTCAGCAAACAGTATGTCATTCCTACGACTCTTTATGGGAAACATTTCTCATCAGCAGTCATAAACCAGTTATAATGCGAATCCCGGGAGACCCAAACCAATTCAACTTCAGCAAACAGTATGTCATTCCTACGACTCTTTATGGGAAACATTTCTCATCAGCAGTCATAAACCAGTTATAATGCGAATCCGGGAGACCCAAACCAATTCAACTTCAGCAAACAGTATGTCATTCCTACGACTCTATGGGAAACATTTCTCATCAGCAGTCATAAACCAGTTATAATGTGAATGTCAGGAGACCCAAACCAGTCAACCACACAAGCCAAACAGTATGTCATTCCTACGACTCTATGGGAAACATTTCTCATCAGCAGTCATAAACCAGTTATAATGTGAATGTCAGGAGACCCAAACCAAGTCAACTTCAGCAAACAGTATGTCATTCCTACGACTCTATGAAACATTTCTCATCAGCAGTCATAAACCAGTTATAATGTGAATGTCAGGAGACCCAAACCAATTCAACTTCAGCAAACAGTATGTCATTCCTACGACTCTATGGGAAACATTTCTCATCAGCAGTCATAAACCAGTTATAATGTGAATGTCAGGAGACCCAAACCAAGTCAACTTCAGCAAACAGTATGTCATTCCTACGACTCTATGGGAAACATTTCTCATCAGCAGTCATAAACCAGTTATAATGTGAATGTCAGGAGACCCAAACCAAGTCAACTTCAGCAAACAGTATGTCATTCCTGCGACTCTTTATGGGAAACATTTCTCATCAGCAGTCATAAACCAGTTATAATGCGAATCCCGGGAGACCCAAACCAATTCAACTTCAGCAAACAGTATGTCATTCCTACGACTCTTTATAGGAAACATTTCTCATCAGCAGTCATAAACCAGTTAT
>JBBBDQ010014920.1:0-11245 GCA_037127315.1 Ascarosepion bandense
AGTTCATCTTTGATATTACAAGGAGTTTTTGTTGGTCTCTCACTCAGCTCTGCCCCACATAATAATCAATGGGGTTTCAGTCTGGACAGGTAGGTAGCCATATGTAGGGTGATGTGCTGCCATAATCTTTGCCTTCAGTTCATCTTTGATGTACAAGGAGTTTGTTGGTCTCTCACTCAGCTGCCCCACACATAATAGTAAGTAGTCTGGGCAGGTAGGTAGCCATATGTGGGGTGATGTGCTGCCATAATCTTTGCCTTCAGTTCATCTTTGATATTACAAGGAGTTTTTGTTGGTCTCTCACTCAACTCTGCCCCACACATAATAATCAATGGGGTTTCAGTCTGGACAGGTAGGTAGCCATATGTAAGGGGTGATGTGCTGCCATAATCCTTGCCTTCAGTTCATCTTTGATAATACAAGGAGTTTTGTTGGTCTCTCACTCAACTCTGCCCCACACATAATAATCAATGGGGTTTCAGTCTGGACAGGTAGGTAGCCATATGTAAGGGAGTGATGTGCTGCCATAATCTTTGCCTTCAGTTCATCTTTGATATACAAGGAGTTTTGTTGGTCTCTCTTTCAACTCTGCCCACACATAATAATCAATGGGGTTTCAGTCTGGACAGGTAGGTAGCCATGTAGGGGGTGATGTGCTGCCATAATCTTTGCCTTCTAGTTCATCTTTTTGATATTACAAGGAGTTTTGTTGGTCTCTCACTCAACTCTGCCCCACACATAATAATCAAGGGGTTTCAGTCTAGTAAGGTAGGTAGCCATATGAGGTGATGTGCTGCCATAATCTTTGCCTTCAGTTCATCTTTGATATTACAAGGAGTTTTGTTGGTCTCTCACTCAACTCTGCCCCACACATAATAATCAAGGGTTTAGTCCTGGGCAGGTAGGTAGCCATATGTAAGGAGGTGATGTGCTGCCATAATCTTTGCCTTCAGTTCATCTTTGATATTACAGGAGTTTTGTTGGTCTCTCCACTCAACTCTGCCCCACACATAATAATCAATGGGGTTTCAGTCTGGACAGGTAGGTAGCCATATGTAAAGGGGTGATGTGCTGCCATAATCTTTGCCTTCAGTTCATCTTTGATATTACAAGGAGTTTTGTTGGTCTCTCACTCAACTCTGCCCACGCAATAATCAATAGGGTTTCAGTCTGGACAGGTAGGTAGCCATATGTAGGGGGTGATGTGCTGCCATAATCTTTGCCTTCAGTTCATCTTTGATATTACAAGGAGTTTTGTTGGTCTCTCCACTCAACTCTGCCCCACATAATAATCAATGGGGTTTTCAGTCTGGACAGGTAGGTAGCCATATGTAAGGGTGATGTGCTGCCATAATCTTTGCCTTCCGGGTCATCTTTGATATTACAAGGAGTTTTGTTGGTCTCACTCCAACTCTGCACATAATAATCAATGGGGTTTCAGTCTGGACAGGTAGGTAGCCATATGTAAAGGGGTGATGTGCTGCATAATCTTTGCCTTCAGTTCATCTTTGATATTACAAGGAGTTTGTTGGTCTCTCTCCAACTCTGCCCCACACATAATAATCAAGGGTTTCAGTCTGGGCAGGTAGGTAGCCATATGTAAGGGGTGATGTGCTGCCATAATCTTTTACGCTTCAGTTCATCTTTGATATTACAAGGAGTTTTGTTGGTCTCTCACTCAACTCTGCCCCACACATAATAATCAATGGGGTTCAGTCTGGACAGGTACAGGTAGCCATATGTAGGGGGTGATGTGCACCTTACTCATCTTTGCCTGATTCATCTTTGATAATACAAGGAGTTTGTTGGTCTCTCACTCAAACTCTGCCCCACACATAATAATCAATGGGGTTTCAGTCTGGACAGGTAGGTAGCCATATGTAAGGGGTGATGTGCTGCCATAATCTTTGCCTTCAGTTCATCTTTGATATTACAAGGAGTTTTGTTGGTCTCTCACTCAGCCACACATAATAATCAAGGGTTTCAGTCTGGGCAGGTAGGTAGCCATATGTAAGGGGTGATGTGCTGCCATAATCCTTGCCTTCAGTTCCTTTGATGTACAAGGAGTTTTGTTGGTCACCTCACTCAACTCGCACATAATAATCAAGGGGTTTCAGTCTGGGCAGGTAGGTAGCCATAATGTAAGGGGTGATGTGCTGCCATAATCTTTGCCTTTAGTTCATCTTTGATATTACAAGGAGTTTTGTTGGTCTCTCACTCAACACACACATAATAATCAAGGGTTTCAGTCTGGACAGGTAGGTAGCCATATGTAAGGGGTGATGTGCTGCACTTAATCTTTGCCTTCAGTTCATCTTTGATAATACAGGGAGTTTGTTGGTCTCTCTCAACTCTGCCCCACATAATAATCAAGGGGGTTTCAGTCTGGACAGGTAGGTAGCCATATGTAGAGGTGATGTGCTGCCATAATCTTTGCCTTCAGTTCATCTTTGATATTACAAGGAGTTTTGTTGGTCTCTCACTCAACTCTGCCCCACACAGAATAATCAAGGGGTTTCAGTCTGGGCAGGTAGGTAGCCATATGTAGAGTGATGTGCTGCCATAATCCTTGCCTTCAGTTCATCTTTGATATTACAAGGAGTTTGTTGGTCTCTCACTCAACTCTGCCCATAATAATCAGGGGGTTTTCAGTACTGGGCAGGTAGGTAGCCATATGTGGGGTGATGTGTACCTATCTTTTGCCTTTAGTTCATCTTTGATAATACAAGGGTTTGTTGGTCTCTCACTCAACTTCACACATAATAATCAATGGGGTTTCAGTCTGGACAGGTAGGTAGCCATATGTAAGGGGTGATGTGCTGCCATAATCCTTGCCTTCAGTTCATCTTTGATATTACAAAGGAGTTTTTTGTTGGTCTCTCCTCCAGCTCTTGCATAATAATCAAGGGGTTTCAGAGTCTGGACAGGTAGGTAGCCATATGTAAGGGTGATGTGCTGCCCATAATCTTTGCCTTCAGTTCATCTTTGATATTACAAGGAGTTTTGTTGGTCTCTCCTCAACTCTGCCCCACATAATAATCAAGGGGGTTTCAGTCTGGGCAGGTAGGTAGCCATATGTAAGGGGTGATGTGCTGCCATAATCTTTGCCTTCAGTTCATCTTTGATATTACAAGAGGTTTTGTTGGTCTCACTCAACTCTGCCCCACACCAATAATCAAGGGGTTTTCAGTCTGGGCAGGTAGGTAGCCATATGTAAGGGGTGATGTGCTGCCATAATCCTTGCCTTCAGTTCATCTTTGATATTACAAGGAGTTTGTTGGTCTCTCTCACTCAACTCCTGCCATAATAATCAGGGGTTTCAGTCTGGGCAGGTAGGTAGCCATGTGAGGGATATGTGCCTGGCTCTTTCACCTTTTAGTTCATCTTTGATATTACAAGGAGTTTTGTTGGTCTCTCACTCAACTTCACCCCACACATAATAATCAATGGGGTTTCAGTCTGGACAGGTAGGTAGCCATATGTAAGGGGTGATGTGCTGCCATAATCCTTGCCTTCAGTTCATCTTTGATATTACAAAGGAGTTTGGTGGTCTCTCACTCAACTCATACTTACAATAATCAAGGGGGTTTCAGTCTGGACAGGTAGGTAGCCATGTATGTAAGGGGTGATGTGCTGCCATAATCTTTTGCCTTCAGTTCATCTTTGATATTACAAGGAGTTTTGTTGATCTCTCACTCAACTCTGCCCCACTGTCATCAGGGGTTTCAGTCTGGGCAGGTAGGTAGCCATATGTAGGGGTGATGTGCCTTATAATCTTTGCCTTCAGTTCATCTTTGATATTACAAGGAGTTTTGTTGGTCTCTCACTCAACTCTGCCCCACTGTAATAATCAATGGGGTTTCAGTCTGGACAGGTAGGTAGCCATATGTAGCAGGGGGTGATGTGCTGCCATAATCTTTGCCTTCAGTTCATCTTTGATATTACAAGGAGTTTTGTTGGTCTCTCGGTCAACTCTGCCCCACACATAATAATCAATGGGGTTTCAGTCTGGGTGAGTAGGTAGCCATATGTAAGTGGTGATGTGCTGCCATAATCCTTGCCTTCAGTTCATCTTTGATATTACAAGGAGTTTGTTGGTCTCTCACTCAACTCTACTTACACATATTATCCAAGGGGTTTCAGTCTGGACAGGTAGGTAGCCATGTAAGGGGTGATGTGCTGCCATAATCTTTGCCTTCAGTTCATCTTTGATATTACAAGGAGTTTTGTTGGTCTCTCACTCAACTCTGCCCCACACATAATAATCAGGGGTTTCCAGTCTGGGCAGGTAGGTAGCCATATGGGGGGTGATGTGCTGCCATAATCTTTGCCTTCAGTTCATCTTTGATATTACAAGGAGTTTTGGTGAGGGTCTCTCCTCCAACTCTGCCCCACACATAATAATCAATGGGTTTCAGTCTGGACAGGTAGGTAGCCATATGTAAGGGGTGATGTGCTGCCATAATCTTTGCCTTCAGTTCATCTTTGATATTACAAGGAGTTTTGTTGGTCTCTCACTCCAACTCTGCCTCACACATAATAATCAATGGGGTCAGCCTGGGCAGGTAGGTAGCCATATGTAAGGGGTGATGTGCTGCCAAGGTTAATCTTTGCCTTAGTTTTGTCTTTTTGATATTACAAGGAGTTTTGCTGGTCTCTACCTAACTCTGCCCCACACATAATAATCAATGGGTTTCAGTCTGGGCAGGTAGGTAGCCATATGTAAGGGGTGTATGCTGCCATAATCCTTGCCTTTAGTTTATCTTTGATATTACAAGGAGTTTTGTCATTCCCCTCACCAACTCGTCCTGTCATTATTGGCCAATCAATGGGGTTTCAGTCTGGGCGTAGTAGCCATATGCAAGGGGTGATGTGCTGCCATAACTTGCCTTTTAGTTTATCTTTGATATTACAAGGAGTTTTGTTGGTTCTTTTACTCAACTCTGCCTCTACGACATAATAATCAATGGGTTTCAGCCTGGGCAGGTAGGTAGCCATATGTGGAAGGGGTGATGTGGCTGCCATAATCTCTGCCTTTAGTTTATCTTTGATATTACAAGGAGTTTTGTTGTCTCTTACCCAACTCTGCCTCACACATAATAATCAATGGGGTTTCAGTCTGGGGCAAGGGTAGGTAGCCACATGTAAGGGGTGATGTGCTGCCATAATCCTTGCCTTTAGTTTATCTTTGATATTACAAGGAGTTTTGTTGGTCTCTCACTCAACTCTTGCCCCACACATAATAATCAATGGGGTTTCAGTCTGGGCAGGTAGGTAGCCATATGTAAGGGGTGATGTGCTGCCATAATCCTTGCCTTTAGTTTATCTTTGATATTACAAGGAGTTTTGTTGGCCTCCCTCAACCTGCCCCACACATAATAATCAATGGGGTTTCAGTCTGGGCAGGTAGGTAGCCATATGTATGGGTGATGCTGCCATAATCCTTGCCTTTAGTTTATCTTTGATATTACAAGGAGTTTTGTTGGTCTCTCACCAACCCTGCCCCACACATAATAATCAAGGGGTTTCAGTCTGGGCAGGTAGGTAGCCATATGTAAGGGGTGATGTGCTGCTATAATCTTTGCCTTTAGTTTATCTTTGATAATAAGGCTGGAGTTTTGTTGGTCTCTCCCTCAACTCTGCCCTCACACATAATAATCAATGGGGTTTCAGTCTTGGGCAGGTAGGTAGCCATGTATGGGTGATGTGCTGCCATAACTTTTTGCTCTCTCAGTTCATTCTTGATATTAAGGAGTTTTGTTGGTCTCTACTCAACTCTGCCCCACACATAATAATCAAGGGGGTTTCCAGTCTGGACAGGTAGGTAGCCATATGTAAGGGGTGATGTGCTGCCATATCCTTGCCCTTAGTTTATCTTTGATATTACAAGGAGTTTTGTTGGTCTTCACCTCCAACTCTGCCTCACACATAATAATCAAGGGGGTTTCAGTCTGGGCAGGTAGGTAGCCATATGTAAGGGTGATGGGTTGCCATAATCCTTGCCTTTAGTTTATCTTTGATATTACAAGGAGTTTTGTTGGTCTTCACTCAACTCCTGCCTCACACATAATAATCAAGGGGGTTTCAGTTCAAAAGTGTAGGCAGCTACATGTGGCAGATGTGCTGCCATAATCCTTGCCTTTAGTTTATCTTTGATATTACAAGGAGTTTTGTTGGTCTCTCACTCAACTCTGCCCCACACATAACAATCAAGGGGTTTCCCAGTCTGGGCAGGTAGGTAGCTATATGTAAGGGGTGATGCTGCCATAATCCTTGCCTTTAGTTTATCTTTGATATTACAAGGAGTTTTGTTGGTCTCTCTCACTCAACTCTCTGCCCCACACATAATAATCATGTGGCTTGGCCTGGGCAGGTAGGTAGCCATATGTAAGGGGTGATGTGCTGCCATAACCTTGCCCTTAGTTTATCTTTGATATTACAAGGAGTTTTGTTGGTCTCTCACTCAACCTGCCCCACACATAATAATCAATGGGGTTTCAGTCTGGGCAGGTAGGTAGCCATATGTAAGGGGTGATGTGCTGCCATAATCCTTGCCTTTAGTTTATCTTTGATATTACAAGGAGTTTTGTTGGTCTCTCACTCAATCCTGCCCCACACATAATAATCAAGTGTGTTTCAGTCTGGGCAGGTAGGTAGCCATATGGGCAAGGGTGAGCGTCATAATCCTTGCCTTTAGTTTATCTTTGATATTACAAGGAGTTTTGTTGTCTCTCACTCAACTCTGCCCTGTCATAATAATCAATGGGGTTTCAGTCTGGACAGGTAGGTAGCCATACATGTGGCAGATGTGCTGCCATAATCCTTGCTCTTCAGTTCATCTTTGATATTACAAGGAGTTTTGTTGGTCTCTCACTCAACTCTGCCCACAAATAATAATAATCAATGGGGTTTCTGTGCCTGGACAGGTAGGTAGCCATATGTAAGGGGTGATGTGCTGCCATAATCCTTGCCTTTAGTTTATCTTTTTGATATTACAAGGAGTTTTGTTGGTCTCTCCCTCAACTCTGCCCCACACATAATAATCAATGTGGGCTCAGTCTGGACAGGTAGGTAGCCATATGTATGGGTGATGTGCTGCCATAATCCTTGCCTTTAGTTTATCTTTGATATTACAAGGAGTTTTGTTGGTCTCTCACTCAACTCTGCCCCACACATAATAATCAATGGGGTTTCTCTAGTCTGGACAGGTAGGTGGTGCCATATGTAAGGGGTGATGCTGCCATAATTCTGCCTTCAGTTCATCTTTGCTATTACAAGGAGTTTTGTTGGTCTCTCACTCAACTCTGCCCCCACACATAATAATCAATGGGGTTTCAGTCTGGACAGGCAGGTAGCCATATGTAAGGGGTGATGTGCTGCCATAATCCTTGCCTTCAGTTCATCTTTTTGGATATTACAAGGAGTTTTGTTGGTCTCTCACTCAACTCTGCCCCACACACATAATAATCAATGGGGTTTCAGTCTGGACAGGTAGGTAGCCATATGTAAGGGGTGATGTGCTGCCATAATCTCTGCCTTTAGTTTATCTTTGATATTACAAGGAGTTTTGTTGGTCTCTCCTTCAACTTGCCCCACACATAATAATCAATGGGGTTTCATAGTCTGGACAGGTAGGTAGCCATATGTAAGGGGTGATAAAGGCCATAATCCTTGCCTTTAGTTTATCTTTGATATTACAAGGAGTTTTGTTGGTCTCTCACTCAACCTCTGCCCCACACATAATAATCAATGGGGTTTCAGTCTGACAGGTAGGTGGGTAGCTATACAAGGGGTGATGTGCTGCCATAATCCTTGCTCTTAGTTTACCTGATATTAAGGGGTTTATTTTATGTTGGTCTCTACTCAACTCTGCTCACACATAATAATCAATGGGGTTTCAGTCTGACAGGTAGGTAGCCATATGTAAGGGGTGATGTGCTGCCATAATCCTTGCCTTCAGTTCATCTTTGATATTACAAGGAGTTTTGTTGGTCTCTCCCTCAACTCTGCCTCACACATATTAATCAATGGGGTTTCAGTCTGGACAGGTAGGTAGCCATATGTAAGGTGATGCTGCCATAATCCTGCCTTTAGTTTATCTTTGATATTACAAGGAGTTTTGTTGGTCTTCACTCAACTCTGCCCCACACATAATAATCAATGGGTTTCAGCCCTGACACAGGTAGGTAGCCATATGTAAGGGGTGATGTGCTGCCATAATCTCAGTTTTTAGTTTATTCCTTGATATTACAAGGAGTTTTGTTGGTCTCTCTACTCAATCCCCTGCCCCACACATAATAATCAATGGGGTTTCAGTCTGGACAGGTAGGTAGCCATATGTGTGGTGATGTGCTGCCATAATCCTTGCCTTAGTTTATCTTTGATATTACAAGGAGTTGTTGGTCTCTCACTCAACTCTGCCCACACATAATAATCAATGGGGTTTCAGTCTGGACAGGTAGGTAGCCATATGTATAAGATGTCAGCTACAATCCTTGCCTTTAGTTTATCTTTGATATTACAAGGAGTTTTGTTGGTCTCTCTACTCAACTCTGCCCCACACATAATAATCAATGGGGTTTCAGTCTGGGCAGGTAGGTAGCCATATGTAAGGGGTGATGTGCTGCCATAATCCTTGCCTTTAGTTTATCTTTGATATTACAAGGAGTTTGGCTGGTCTCTCACTCAACTCTGCCCTGCACATAATAATCAATGGGGTTTCAGTCTGGACAGGTAGGTAGCCATATGTAAGGGTGATAAAAGGCTAATCCTGCCTTTAGTTTGTCTTTTATATTACAAGGAGTTTTGTTGGTCTCTCACTCAACTCTGCCCCACACATAATAATCAATGGGGTTTCAGTCTGGACAGGTAGGTAGCCATATGTATGTGATGTGCTGCCATAATCCTTGCCTTCAGTTCATCTTTGATATTACAAGGAGTTTTGTTGGTCTCTCCCCTCAACTCTGCCCCACACATAATAATCAAATGTGTTTCAGTCTGGACAGGTAGGTAGCCATATGTAAGGGGTGATGTGCTGCCATAATCCTTGCCTTTAGTTTATCTTCTTGGATATTGGCGCGTGAGTTTTGTTGGTCTCTCACTCAACTCTGCCCCCACACATAATAACTGGGTCCTGGGTTTCAGGCCTGAGACAGGTAGGTAGCTATATGTAAGGGGTGATGTGCTGCCATAATCCTTGCCTTAGTTTATCTTTGATATTACAAGGAGTTTTGTTGGTCTCTCACTCAACTCTGCCCCACACATAATAATCAATGGGGTTTCAGTCTGGACAGGTAGGTAGCCATATGTAAGGGGTGATGTGCTGCCATAATCCTTGCCTTAGTTTATCTTTGATATTGCTGTTGAGTTTGTTGGTCTCTCACTCAACCTCTGCCCCACACATAATAATCAATGGGGTTTCAGTCTGCAGTAGGTGGCCATATGTAAGGGGTGATGTGCTGCCATAATCTTTGGGTTTCTTAGTTTATCTTTGATATTATGTTGAGTTTGTTGGTCTTCACTAATCCCTGCTCCCACATAATAATCAATGGGGTTTCAGTCTGGACAGGTAGGTAGCCATATGTAAGGGTGATGTGCTGCCATAATCCTTTGCCTTTAGTTTATCTTCTTGATATTACAAGGAGTTTTGTTGGTCTCTCACTCAACTCTGCCCCACACATAATAATCAATGGGGTTTCAGTCTGACAGGTAGGTAGCCATATGTGGTGGGTGATGTGTCACATAACTCTTGCCTTTAGTTTATCTTTGATATTACAAGGAGTTTTGTTGGTCTCTCACTCAACTCTGCCCCACACATAATAATCAAGGGGTTTCTGAAATTGGGCAGGTAGGTAGCCATATGTAAGGGTGATGTCACACACCTGCCTTCTTTAGTTTATCTTGATATTACAAGGAGTTTTGTTGGTCTTCTCACTCAACTCTGCCCCACACATAATAATCACGGGGTTTAGTCAGGTAGCCATATGGGTGATGTGTTGCTAACCTTGCCTTTAGTTTATCTTTGATATTACAAGGAGTTTTGTTGGTCTCTCACTCAACTCTGCCCCACACATAATAATCAATGGGGTTTCAGTCTGGGCAGGTAGGTAGCCATATGTAAGGGGTGATAAAGGCCATAATTTTGGGTTTTTAGTTTATCTTTGATATTACAAGGAGTTTTGTTGGTCTCTCACTCAACTCTGCCCCACACATAATAATCAATGGGTTTCAGTCTGGGCAGGTAGGTAGCCATATGTAAGGTGATGTGCTGCTAATCCTTGCCTTTGGGTTTATCTTTGATATTACAAGGAGTTTTGTTGGTCTCTCACTCAACTCTGCCCCACACATAATAATCAATGGGGTTTCCCAGTCTGGGACAGGTAGGTAGCCATATGTAAGGGGTGATGTGCTGCCATAATCTTTGCCTTTAGTTTATCTTTGATATTACAAGGAGTTTTGTTGGTCTCTCACTCAACTCTGCCCCACACACAATAATCAATGGGGTTTCAGTCTGGGCAGTAGGTAGCCAGTATGTAAGGGGTGATGTGCTGCCATAATCTTTGCCTTTAGTTTATCTTTGATATTACAAGGAGTTTTGTTGGTCTTCACCAATCCCCTGCCCCACATAATAATCAATGGGTTTCAGTCTAAGTAGGTAGCCATATGTAAGGGTGATGTGCTGCCATCCTGCCTTTAGTTTATCTTTGATATTACAAGGAGTTTTGTTGGTCTCTCACTCAATCCCCTGCCCCACACATAATAATCAATGGGTTTCAGTCTGGACAGGTAGGTAGCCATATGTAAGGGTGATGTGCTGCCATAATCTTTGCCTTTAGTTTATCTTTGATATTACAAGGGAGTTTTGTTGGTCTCTCACTCAACTCTGCCCCACACATAATAATCAATGGGGTTTCAGTCTGGGCAGGTAGGCAGCTACATGTAAGGGGTGATGTGCTGCCATAATCTTTGCCTTTAGTTTATCTTTGGATATTACAAGGAGTTTTGTTGGTCTCTCACTCAACTCCGCCCACACATAATAATCAAGGGGTTTCAGTCTGGACAGGTAGGTAGCCATATGTAAGGGGTGATGTGCTGCCATAATGTTTGCCTTTAGTTTATCTTTGATATTACAAGGAGTTTTTGTTGGTCTCTCACCAACTCTGCCCCCACACATAATAATCAATGGGGTTTCAGTCTGGGCAGGTAGGTAGCCATATGTAAGGGGTGATGTACAATGTTTGCCTTT
>JBBBDQ010014922.1:0-13992 GCA_037127315.1 Ascarosepion bandense
CCAAGTGGCTTGAAAACTCTGTCACCGACCTTGCTGGGGTCCGCACCATGTATTTTTCCAATAACCCAAGCTCTAACGCAAGTGGTGGACTTCCCCCACGCGTTTCTCTAATAACTCTAATGGAAGGGACTCTTTACTAGACCTCTGCTTCACTTCCATCCCAGACTCTTCCACACTACCAGGCAGCTCTGCCCTCTCAGGGAAACTCTGACCGCGCCGTAGTTTCCGTCAACATCTCCAATCCACTCTTACTCTACCAAAGAAACCCAGACCAACCAAGTATCATACTGCTACCAGAAAGTGAACTGGGGGATTCGTTCCAAGACTTCCTCTTTGACGTCCCCTGGAACAACGTCTTCGGTCATCCTGTCGAAGACTGTGCGTCCGAGGTCTCCTCTTTGGTTAAGGCTGACATCGATTCCTTTCATCCCGGCCAGGAAATTCCAGCTAAAATCAAATTCGTCTCCTGGTTCTCGCCCGCTTGCTCGGCCGCCATTGCTCACCGGAACCATTTCTTCCGGCTCTATCAGAAACTACTCGTCGAACAAAACAGGTGCCTTTTCGCCTCAGCTCATAATAAGTGCAAAAAAGTACTGAACGAAGCTAAGAGGGCGTTTGATGTCAGAATGAAGCAATGCATAGCATCCTCTAAGTTCGGCGCCAAAGATTACTGGCGACCCTGCAAAAGAAAGCGTGCTCAACAAGAGCAAGACTTCAATACCCACTAATCCAATAAATTTGAAGTTCTCACCTCCCCAGCGGACAAGGCTGAATGCTTTGCCCGTAGATTTTCCACCAATTCGACACTTGACTCATCGGGAGTACCTACACCCGACTTCCCACCTAAAACTAAAGGCTCAACTAAATAGCGTCCACATTGCACACCTCGCTGGTCTCTAAGATAATCTCCAAACTTGACCCTCACGAAGCGAGCGGCGGGGACGGAATCCAATCATAGTCTGAAATGTGCCCCAGAACTCTCCTCTGTCCTCTCTAAACTCTATAACCTCTGCCTATATGCTTCCTGTTTTCCTGTCTGTTGAAAGTCCTCCTGTGTAGTTTCTATATAAGAATTCTGGTGAACCATCAGACCCCGCCAATTACCTCCTATCAGCCTTCTTCCGATCTTTGGCAAAGTTTTCGAAGCTATTATCAACGACGAGGTGATTCAGCATCTCGGCCACAGGCTTCTCTCGGACAAACGTGGGTTTCGCTTCACCAGGTCTACTGCTGATATGCTCACGGCTCTTGACAAAAATGGCGAAGCCCGAAACGTTGCTTTGGATATGTCCAAAGCGTTCGACGAAATCTGTACGCACTGGCCTTTTATGCAAAATGTATAACTGGCATTTGTTTGACCTCATCCAATCATTCCTCTCTAACCGCACATTGAAGGTAGTATTAAATGGGCATGCCTCCCAAAACTACCACACGAACGCGGGCGTCCCTCAAGGTTCTATCCTAGGTCCCACGCTCTTTCTGATCTACATTAATGATCTCCCCGATGCCATTAGATCCCAAGTAGGCATGTACTACGCCGATGACACCACAATCTACTCTCGCCTCGATCAAAAAACCGGTGTGGGCGACAAAGCGAACCTCGCTGCCGAGCTTGAAATGGGGTAGGAAGTAGCTCGTAAATTTCAATGCCTCTAAAACGAAGCCGCTATCAACTAACTACCACAGACGATCGCATCTACCTCCCATTAGCATGGAACAGGCTTGCCTCCCAGAGAGTAAAACACTACGCCTCCTTGGCCCTTTACTCTCGACGGACCTCAAATGGAATGACTATATCGAATCCATTGCCAAATCCGCCGCTATGAAAGTCGGTTCTCTGTGCAAGGTCGGAAGTTTTCGCGAATCTATCCTGGACATATATAAATCTATCATCACGCCATGTATTGAGTACTGCTGCCACATCTGGTCGAGTGCCTCTGCTACTCTCCTTGGGCTTCTTGACAAAATACAACGGAGAATCTGTAACGTGATCGATACTGACTTGGCAGACCGGCTGCAACCACTCTCTCACCAGCGTGATGTGGCTTCCCTGTGCCTCTTCTACAAATACTTTCATGGCCTCTGCTCTGATGAACTTAGATCATTGGTGCCACCTGGTTACGAATTTACACGAGATACTAGATTAGCAACTAGGTCCCACCCTTTTACAGTAAAACAGATAAGATATAACCGTAATTTCTACTCTAACGGCTTCATTTCTCGCGCTTCCCGCCTGTGGAATTTCCTTCCACATGTCTACTCCCGACAGCTACAATCTCCAGGAGTTTAAATGTAAGTTCAATAGACACCTCCTATCACACTAACTTGCACCTATTCTCCCAACACTCAACATCTGCAACCCTCATTCTCAGTATCCTTACCCGTCTATCACCCTCCCTTCTAACTTTTCCTATATCTAACCATCCTTTCTCACCACTCTAATAACAGCCTCCTGCGCAATAGCGGTAAGTGAAACGATTATATTAAAAGATGTATTTACATTGAGTAGATGTTATTACACAGCAAAAATGCAAGCTGGCTAATTTAAAAAATGAATATTTTATTGAAAAGTCAAAGAATGCGGACGCCGAGTAACGGGCAAACGTGTTGAGACAGCTGTATTCCAAGTCAGGAGATATTGAAACATATATTTATCGTAAATTAAATATTATGGCATTTAAGAAATGTGATCGTGATTTGATAAAAAGCCGTAGCAAAGGCCATAGAATATAAACCTCGAAATTGTTTGTGTAAACAATATGCACCTGAAAAATGGCGTGTTGACAGAAATTCGAACCATAGACAAAGAAGAAAAACAGATGGAATCAGATGGGAACATAGAGGGATCGGGCGATGAATGGATACGAGTTTGGATTGAGAATAAAAGACGAACACAGCTATTAATTCTCTCGCATGCGTGTATTAGCATGTTCAGCCACTCCTCTACACAACGGTGAGAATAAAAAAAGATAATATTTTTATATGTACGTTGTTATCGCTTATCTATCAAGACGAATGTTATCCTTGTTTTCTTCAGTTTGCCTTTTCTTGTTCTCTCTTTTTCCTATTTCTCTTCTTTTCTTGTTCTCTCTTTTTTCTATTTCTCTTCTTTTTCTTGTTCTTCTTCTCTTATTATCTCCTATTCGGATTAGTCAGTCGATCAGTTAAGCGCCATACGTGATACACGTTTGAGCGATCATGACTGACTGGGTAAAGATTTTCCCGCAGTAGGTTGCCATTGCTTTCTGCCGTAGACTGGTAGCCAGTCTATTATGTCTTGCTATTTAACCAATAATTTGAGGAAAGAGACGGATTAATACCTTTCCCATTGTATTTGCGCGTAAGTAGATGCAATGAATTCAACCTAAATTCCAGAACTCGGCTCCCCGATATCTCGTTCTGAGCCTATATCTAGTACCACAACACACATCATCTTCAATCGGATATCTCACCATTTTCCTTTTCTTGTTTTTGATTTCTTTTTTCTACATTACCCTTTTCACTTTTATTATTGTTCTCTTTAAATTACTTGTTATCTCATTTTTCTTGTCTCTTGTTTCTTCTCATATTTTTTTGTATTTCTAGTCCTTTTCAATTCCTCTCAATTTTCTTGTTCTCTCCTTTTTTCCTCTCCCTTTTCTTGTTGTCTGTTTTCTCGTTCTATTTTCTCTCCTTTTTTATCTTATTTCCCCATTTACCTTTATCTTATCCTTTTCTTATTATTTCTTTTTTCTTTTTCTCTTTTATTTTTGGGTTCTGTGTCTTGTTCTTGCTTTTCTAGTTCTCTCTTTTCTCTATTTCTCTTCTTTTTTGTTAATTATTTAACTTGTTTTTCTTTTATCTTTTTCTCTCTTATTTCTTCTTCCCTTCTTGTTGTCTTCTTTTTTTGTCTTTCTAATTTTGTATTCTATATTTGTTCTGGTCATTAATGTACGCTCCTTCTCCTTCTTCAGGTTCACTTCTTTTTCTTATCTTTTTTTTCCTTTCTCTTGCTAGTTCTCGTTCTTTTTCCTGTTTACTTCTTTTCCTTGTTCTCCTTATTTTTGTTGCCTTCTTTTGTTGTAACTTTTTTTGAACACTACATTTTCTTGTTATCTTTTTCTCGTTCTTTTCTTTTCTTGGACTCGTCTTTTTGTCTTCTATCATTTCCTTGTTCTTGTCTTTCCTTGCTTTCTCCGTTTTCTTGTTCTCATCTCAATCTCTTCTTTATCTCGTCAATTTCTCGTTCACATTTTTATTTTTTTATTTTTTATACATATGCCTTTTTCTTTTCTTACTTTATTCTTGGGTTTGTTTGTTTTTTCCTTTTCTTGGTTCTCTCCCTTTCCTTATTCTCACTTTTTCTTGTTCACTACCTTTTTATTGTTTTGTTTCTTTTCTCGTTCCTGTCTTTTTCTTGTTCTGTTTTTGTTCCATCCTTTTTCTTGTTCTCTTCTTTTACTCTCCTTCTTTTTTTTTTCTTACTCATTTCTTTTTTTTTTGCTCCTTTTCTCTTCTTTTCTTTATTCTCTTCTTTTTCTTCATTTTTTTGTAGTTCTCTTCTTTTTTTCTTTATCTCTCGTTACTACCTTCTTGTTCTTTTCTTTTCTCTTTTTTCTTACTCTTTTTTTCTTGTTTTCTTTATCGATCACTCACCTTTCTTTCTTTTATATCTTTTTAATTTCCATATTTTCTTTTTCACTCATCTGTTATCTATTTTTATTACATGCATATTTCCTTTCTCAATCTACGTTTACATTTACTATTCCTCTCTTTGTAATTTCGTTTCTTTCTCTCCTGTTACCAATTTCTTTATCCGTGTGTACATACGTATAAACATATATATGAATATATATATAAATAAACGTATATAAGTACGTATATATATAAGAATGTACGTATATACATACATACACGTACGTATATATACATACATATGCGTATATATACACATTTATATATATATATATATATATATATATATATATACACGCGTATATACATATACACCTATATATACATATACGTATGTATTTACATATATATACACACACGTTTATATATATATATATATATATATATATATATATATATATATACACAGTATAGCCCGGCGTTGCTCGGGTGTAATGAAAGTTTACTTTGGGAATGTTACATCTCGAGTTGACAAACACTTGATAATAGTCTTCTTTATAAAATATTTTTCTTAGCAACAACATTTTTGTTTGTTTTGTTTGTTTGTTTTTTGTTTGTTTGTTTGTGTGTTTGTTTATTTTTTTGTTCTTTTTTTTTGTAGTTAGTCAATATTGCCTCGATTCATGTCAGGCGACCTGCATTAGCTACTCTCTTCACTCTCTCTCTCTCTCTCTCTCTCTCTCTATCCCCCTCCCTTCTCCTTCAAAGAACATTTCATAAAACTGACTTAAAGAACATGCAAAGTCAGAACATTTACAACAGTGAGCGGTCACATCAAAGACATCTAGACTTTAATTATACCCACCACTTCTTACGCATCTTTCTCGTTATTTTTTTACTTCCTCTCCTTACATTTTACTTACTTTTCTCTTTGCTGAATACGATTGTTAAGTGCTTTTATATACTCTTGTTGAAATACCAAACTTGTACCAAGCATATGAACATTACTACCATTTTATATAAAAAAATGTATTTAATGTCCAACTATAGATAATTGTTTTCAAACACCATCTTGATTTTTCTTTTCACACATATAGTGAACTAACTTAATAAGACCAAATCAAACCCCCACACACTTTACTATATAAATTAAATATTAAATCAGTGACTGTCACTATAAACTTCCAGGTCCACTATGTTATACTTTTGTCACGTGTCACAATCAAAATATTGCATGTTACAATTATATAACAAAAAATGCTGATATTGACTGAAGCAAAAATAGGTTTCTTTATAATTTTATAATTATTTTTTTAAATATATATTCAAACAGCTTCTAATCACATCATCTTAAAAAAATAGTAACAATGATTACCACTGATTACCATTTTCTTTGTTTGGTGACTTTAACGCCCACCACTACAAGTGGCTGGAAAACTCTGTCACCGACCCTGCTGGTGTCTACACCATTAATTTTTCAATCTCCCAATCCCATACGCAAGTGGTGGACTTCCCCACGCGTTTCTCCAATAGATCTAACGGAAGGGACTCGCTACTAGACCTCTGCTTCACTTCCATCCATCCCAAATTCTTGCACCACCAGACTGCTCTGCCCTCTCCGGAAATTCTGACCACGCCGTAGTTTCTGTCAACATCTCGTTCCACTCCACCCCTACCCAAGAAACCCAAACCCAGACCAGCAGAATATCCTATTGCTATCAAAGAACTGACTGGGATTCGTTCCGTGACTTCCTCTGCGACGTCCCTTGGAACAATGTTTTTAGTCTTCCCGTCGAAGACTGTGCATTAGAGGTCTCCTCCTGGGTTAAGGCTGGCATTGATGCTTTCATCCCTACCAGGAAATTTCAGCTTAAATCCCATTCGTCTCCCTGGTTCTCGTCTGCTTACCCCGGCCGCCATTGCCCACCCGGAATCACTTCTTCCGGCTACCGTAATACGCGTCGGACAAAAACAGGCGCCTTTTCGCCTCAGCTCGTAATAAGTGTAAAACGTACTTAGCGAAGCTAAGATGCTGTTTGCTGCCAGAATGAAGGAACGCATAGCATCCTCTAAGTTCGGCACCAAAGACTACTGGCGCCTCTGTAAAAGCGTGCTTAACATGAGTAAGTCCTCAATACCCCCACTAATCAATGAGTTTGAGGTCCTCACCTCCTCAGCGGACGGGCTGAATATTTTGCCCGTAGATTCTCGACCAACTCGTGTCTGGATTCGTCTGGTGTCTATACACCCGACTTCCCACCTAGAAAGAGGCCCAATTGAATGACGTCTACATCACGCCCTCGCTGATTTCCTAACATAATCTCAAAACTTGACCCTCACAAAGCGAGTGGTGGGGACGGAATCCCAATCATAGTCTTGAAGAAATGTGCCCCTGAACTCTCCTCTGTCCTTTCTAAGCTCTCTACAACCTCTGCCTATCCTCCTCCTGCTTTCCTGCCTGTTGAAAGTCTTCTACTGTGGTTTCAATATTTAAGTACACTGGTGAACCCTCGGATCCCGCATATTACCGCCCTATCAGCCTTCTTCCGATCTTTGGCAAAGTGTTCGAAGACATTATCAACGCCGAGGTCGTTCAACATCTCCAGCCCACAGGCTACTCTCGGACAAGCAATATGGCTTCCGCTTCACAAAGGTCTACTACTGATATGCTAACGACCATCACCAAGTATATATACCAGGCTCTCGACAAGAATGGTGAAGCCCGAACCGTCGGCTTAGACATGTCTAAACGTTCGACAGAGTATGGCATGCCGGCCTTCTACGGAAAATGTGGCTATTTTAACTGGACTTTTATTGGACCTAATCTAGTCATTCCTCTCTAACCGCACTCTGAAGGTGGAATTGAACGGACATGCTTCTCAGAACTATCCTACAAACGCGGGTATCCCCCAAGGTCCTACGCTCTTTCTAATCTACATCAATGATCTCCCCGATGACATAACATCCCAAGTAGGTATGTACGCCGATGACACCATAGTTTACTCTCGCCTCGATCAAAAATCTGGTGTTGGTGACAAGGCGAACCTCGCTGCCGAGCTTGAAAAAGGACCTCCAATCCGTGGTGGATTGGAGTAGGAAATGGCTCGTAAAATTCAATTATTCCAAAACGAAGCTACTGTCAATTAACCACCACAGACAACCGCACCCCCTATTAGCAGGGAACAGGCTTGCCTCCCAGAGAGTAAAACACTACGCCTGTTTGGCCAGACACTCTCAGCGGAACTCAAGTGGAATGACTACGTCGAATCCATTGCTAAATCCGCTGCTATGAAAGTCGGCTCTCTGTGCGGGGCCCGGAAATTCCTTCCGTTTGAATCTATCCTGCACATATATAAATCTACCGTCCGCCCGTGTATTGAATACTGCTGCCACATCTGGTCGGGTGCCTGCTATTCTCCTCAGGCTTCTTGACAAAATACAGCGGAGAATCTGTAATGTGATCGATACCGGCTTAGCTGACCGCCTGCGGTCACTCTCTCACCGGCGTAACGTGGCTTCCCTGTACCTCTTCTATAAGTACTTTCACAGCTTCTGCTCGGATGAACTTGAAATCACTGGTGCCCCTATGTGTGAATTTGCACGAGATACTAGATTGGCAACTAGGTCCCACCTCTTTTCAGTGAAACCGATGAAATGTAACCGCAATTGCTACTCCAACAGCTTCTTTTTTCTCGCACTTCCCGCCTGTGGAATTCCCTTCCGCATGATTGCTTCCCTGACAGCTACAACCTCCAGGAGTTTAAATGTAAGGTCAATAGACACCTCCTAACACAATAACTCGCACCCATTCCCTCCAACGCTCTCCCTACGTACCTCCCTAACTCGTCTATCACCATCCCTCTGACATTTCCTATACCCAATCGCTCTATGTAATCCCCTGCGCTATAGTGGCGGTGGACTGCGCCTTGCGGTGATATGATTAAAAAAGAAAAATGCACTTTGCAATCATCGTCGTAAGTTTTAACGAGGTAACTACTCGGAAAAAATTACGGAGATGATTTCAAAGTAGCTTAATTAACCTGTATACTGTGTTTTAAAGTTTACACTTCAAATGTGGATATTGTAGCGGATAAGAAATCAGCCAATTAAAATCAACCTTCTTCACTTTTAGAAAAATTCCTGTGTGAAATCCTGTTTTCTAAACAAGAAAAGGATTGACCATGTGCTTAACGAAAAAGTCGAAACCAAATTTCGCAAGTAGGTGTTAAACTAATTTTGGATGAATGGAGCAACTTGCAAGAACAAAGGACTTCGCGTGTAAGTGCGAAAATATCTAGATTACAATAAAAGGACTTCATCAACGTCAGTCAGTCACAGATGGGAGCCGAGAGACGAAAGAACTGAAATGTAACTCAGCTTCGGCGACTCGGACTTGGTGTCCTCTTTTTCTTTCTCCTTATCTCTTTCAACAATTACTACTACGAACATTTTTGTATGAACTCTACCCTTAACCTCTTAATAGTAATTTCTAATAGCACTTTAACTCCTACAACTTATGTTAGTCTTTCCCCTTAATAAATTTCTATTTTAAAATACAAAATGTATATTTTTATTCTTACACTATTCCACATATTCCAACCGACAACCAACCTTCTGATAATAATTCTGATGAAAACCTTCTGATGATAAATCTGCATAAAACTTGTAAGCTGTAGGGGTTAGTTAAGTCAGACTTGATAGGCCGAATCAAAGAAACATCAACCACCTCCCTACGCTTCAATATTATTTGAATTAGAATAGCTTCAATCGAATAAAAGAATACTATGAGAAACTGAAAAATAAGGATTTACATTGTTTTTCTTTAAATACATAGTAAAATTTTTAGAAACATGGTGGTTTTCTCCTACAGACACCAGGTTTGAACCCTTTGTATGAGGCATTGTCATACAACTGACCATGGTAGTTTGATAGTAGAATTTTTACCATATTCAAAAACACCAAATGTACATTCTAGATTCTTTGATTCGTAGGGTGAAGTTAGTGAAACATTCCACAGCTTCACGGTTGCTTTTCTAAGCACCGCTTAGATGTAGACCAAGGCCGAGTGTATGGGGTATCAAGTGAGGATCAAAACTCACTACTCGAGAAGTTGTAATAGGTTCTAGCGAGACAAGCTTGCTAACTATGACACCACGCTGAGATGATCCATTATAGAATGATAAATGTCAACTCATCAGTAATCACATGGATTAAATAATATTTTGTTTCGGTTCTAGTTCAGTTTCGTGTGTAATTTAGGTACATTCACTAAATCGTTGAAAAAAATAGTATGAAGAAAAAGTCCCCAAACTTAATAAAAACGAACTTTCCGACAAAATCTTTATTTTATTATGAAGACAAAAGATCTTCAAATTTTTTAAATCCCCTTTCTAAAACTTTCGAAATTTTGGTAAAAAATCTTGTTTTGATTTTAGTTCGCTTGTAACCAAATCGTTACGAGAGCTTACAATGGACAATAAATAACTCATTTTTTCCGGTGAAAAACACATTAAATTTGAAATTCTTGCAAAAATCAAATGATTGTCAGATTTTATTCACAAATGAATGAGAAATTATTTTTAAATGATTATTTTTTAAAAAATCTTGATAAAAATATTTTTTACATCTGTTACCCACCTCCCACGTAAATTCATGAAATTTTAAGAAATTCAATTTTATTGGAGAAAAATTGGTTAAACTCAGAGCTCATTGCAAAATGTGAATCATCTATTATTTTTTAATTTTGCCTTTAATTCTGAAAATCTGCAATTTGTCAATGTGCAAAATAAAAAATGCAATGTGACATTTAATTTCATAAGCTTTTTAATTGCTTTAATAAATAATATATATTAAGAACATTATAGTCTAAATAAAAAAATTCGATTAACAATGAAATTTTAAAAAGTATTACTTTCATTTTTTTAGTTATAATAATTTATAACGTTTTAAAAATATTTTAAAATACTTTAAAATATTTCAAATATTTATTAAGTTAGGATATTAAGTTATAAAGTGAAGATTATAATTACTATTCCGAAAATTAAAAACTTCTATACAAATCATCGTGCCTTCGTGTTTTTTACAATAATTTTTTATTATTTTTTGTGTATACGAAGTTTTTGTTTGTTTTTTTTTGTATGGTAATTTCTATGCGTACATTAAAAGGGCATGTGTTTCACGGATTCTTCCCCTTAAAAGAATTTTTTAACAATTATGTCACTTGCGATCGCCATACACTTATCTCGCATTTGTCGAGCTGTCATCACATTCAAAATTGGGGGATAGGTCAAGTTTAACTCTGTGTTTAAGAAATAGTTTTATTCTAGAATTTCATGAAATATATAAAATTTATATGCAAATCAGATTAATTTAACATTAGATTTGCTAATTTTCCAAAATAATATGTTACAAATGTATATTTTATTTTTTACCGAATTTTTAAAACCGAAAATTAACTTTTGTTTACAAATGTGTCGATCTCTTAAAAATATCAGAAAAATTGAAAAATTAAAAAAATTTCAAAATTTTAGATTCCAATCAATATAATTTCTGTTTGAAATATATCAGAGTATTTTGCTTACTGAAAACAGTAAATTTACTCATTTAACCTTTAATTAAATCTAAAATACAAATTTCAAAAAAACTTTTTTTTTATTTTTAAAAATTCATTTTAAAAATTACTTATCGAAAAATGAGTGGAGTATAGATAAATAGAAAGATACATATTTTTTCTCCTTTTGTAAAAATGCATTGTTTTATTTTTATTTTTCACTCACCAACAAACCATATTCGGTTTCTTTTTATTTGGACCGTTTCATTGGTTACAGCAAGTGGTTGGGTCCAAAGTGACTATTCAATTCCCACTGACAGTCATGCGCGACCAAGAATATTGCGAGTTGAATTACTGAAGAGGAAACAAAATACTTTTCTTTTTTTATCTTCTCGATTACTGGATCCTTGACAAGTGCGTATCTCGTATTTGCGTATAAATTACAGAAAAACTAATTGCGAAAAATTTGTCAAAAATGGTGTTTCGTGAATGGGATAGCCAAGTTATCGACGCGAGGGAAAAATCACAATTCTTATTATTCCTTTCAAGGATGTTGTGAGGAAAATATATTGTTAGAGGTTATTTGGACATTATGTAGGGTCCCAACAAAGAAAATCGATTTTGTCTATGTTGATTATCTTTGTCAAATGCTATTTTCCCATTTCTTCTTTATCAATTATGCCCACGCTGGTATCACTTCAATGTTTTCAGAGCTGAGCAGTAGTCAACCAGTGTTCACATCAGTCACATTTCTAATGCAATATACATTAAATATGGCTTTCCATGAGCGTCTAATCAATACTATTGTCCACTTATATCAGTGACTGTTTTGGTACAACTGTCTGCTGACAAAGTTCATAGGCTTACCAGAGTTATAATTGTAAGTAGACACACCAGATAGTCGACTAAAACGCATTCAAGTTTACCAACTGGTGTGTTTACTTACATTTATATCTTAGTCAGCCAATGAACTTTTTCGGTAACACTCAGGTGTAATATTTCTATCATACCCAATTATTACATAATCACATTTGTTTCAATCTGAAAATCTTTTTATTTACTTATTCTTGAATATGCATATTTTTATCTGGTGGTGTTGCTATGATATTTATGATAAAACTTTTTATTTGTTTGTAATCTTTAATCACTATATCTTATAAATTAGCTTTCGCTTCTCTCTCTCTCTCTCTCTCTCTCTCTCTCTCTCTCTCTCTCTTAATATATATATATATATATATATATATATATATATTATAAATTTATACTTTAGAACATGTAAAAACAACAATCTACAACAAAATATACATTTTGTTTCGACATTGAAAGAATAATGTCTCATCATGTGGTTAATAATGATAGTAAGAAACGTTATATTTTTTTAAAAAATTAAGAACTCACTTCCTTTTATTTTTAGAAAACTTTTCCTACGAGATAAGAGGATATTAAAAAGGGGAGACAAAGAAAGAGGGTAAGAAAAGATGATAAAGCAAAAGAGAAATAAAAAAAGGGGAAAAGAAAGAGGAAAGAGAAAGACATAGAAGAAATAAAAGTAAAGAAAGGAAAACACTTATAGAAAGAGTCAATGGAAACGGCTAAGGGAGAGAAACCCCAATTTAGGCAGGAACTAAAATATATACAAGCAGATATCGGACACGTTACTTTCTGGGCTTAAAAAAGTGTAAGAAGTGAGAAAATGCACAGAGGGAAGAAAGTGTTGGGGAGACAACAGAAGAAATAGAAAATTCAAACTTTAGCCGGAAATGAATTGCAGATAGATATAGACGCTCGTTATATTTTATAAAACTAATTCCTTTGGCATTTTATTTTAATGATGAAATCACATACACAAACATAGGAATTATTCACAAAGCGCAAATCTGAGGACATTTAAAATCACAACACGAAGATATAAATTCATTAGCGCTAATATAATAAATTGGAGAAGTAAAATAAAAATTTTATAAAAAATAAATAAGAATTACATAAAAATCAAATTTGAAATTAATTTAATTTAAAAATTTAAAATTAAAAGTTAAAATTAAAATTTAAGTAGTAAATAAATCACAATTTGTAATAGAAAAATAAAGATAAAAATAACGATAAAATAACATGAGAAGAAAGATCATATGGTTAAATTAAATTATCAAGATAGTAAGATTAATACTGTAAAAAGTTTACAATTGCTGGAGTTCCAAACCTTAGATTTTATAATTCTAGCAGGATGGTAAGGTTAATATGTTTACATTTTACTGTAATTTCATGCGTCTAGTTCAGTAATATGTCATCTCTTCATGTACTTAATAATTTCCATTTTTTCTTGTGAGCAAAAACATGATTCATTTTGCGATCTTGATATTATAACTTGTTTTTCCACATTTAACTTTAGGTGTTTTTTATTTTGTTCTTTTAACTAAAAATATTTAGAAAGTGATGTAATATTTTGTTTATCCTTATGAGTAAAAGATGAGAGATCATTGTAAAAACGCTTTTAAAAGTTCATTTATATTACTAATATAAACTATATTTTCTCCTCCTTTTTAATCTCCTATTACTTCGTGAAAAGATTTCCAAAATAAAACTGAGTTTTTAAATTTTCTTTTTAAAAAGAAATAACGTTTATTAACATCATTAGTAAATACCTGATGAAACATTGTTCTTTTAATGTGTCGAAACAAAATGTACAGTTTTGTAGTAGATTATGGATTTGTACATGTTCTAAAGTATAATTTAAAATAATTTTTACTGGTCTATTTTTATATTCAGTACTGTTTTAAATTAATGCTTTGAACTTTACAAATATGTTCTTCGTTCTTTATTCATTTGGATAT
>JBBBDQ010014927.1:0-14556 GCA_037127315.1 Ascarosepion bandense
GTTTAACCTCCATAGCTGGAGGGAGAAGAAATGAACTTATATTATATTAATAAGTAATAATTAGTAGGGATCATTTTATAACATCATGACTATAGAAAACAGGTCCCCCTACTTTATGTCCAGTAGAAATTTATGTTTAATTACGTTCCCAACTATTATATTCAGTCATTCAGTCAGCTCAAGTGTCTTATGTGATACACGCTTTGGGCGATCATGTCTTGAAAGAGACATGACTGACCTGGACAAATTTTCCCCGAGTAGGTTGCCATTAATTTTTCGCGGATAGACTGGTTGCCAACTAAGGCTATAGAACCCAATCAGAGATTCAACCAACCATGAGAACAGTCAGTCATTTAAGTGCCATACGCGATACAAGCTTTGGGCATGATCATGTCTTGAAAGATACATCACTGTACCTTCACTGACTGGGTGGAATATTTTGCAGTAGGTTGCCATTGATTTCTGTGGTAGACCGGTTGGCAACCAAGGCTATAGAACCCTAATCTATCCTGCTGTTTAACCCATAGCTGGAGGAGGAAGAGATGGATTAACCATTTTCAAGGGTATTTGCCATATAAGTGAATACAATGAATTCAACTTGGAATTTGAACTCGGCTTCTATGATTTCTCATTCTTGAGTTGATATCCACTACACCACAACACACATTTGAGAAATTGGCTAACAACAAAACTTGTCGATATTTATTTGGCGAGAATAGTCGAGGTGGAGAAGACCAATTATTGACTTTTGTAAATGATAAATAATTTTTTTTTATTTAATCGCTAAATGCCAAAAAATCTTTCAGGCACACAAAGACGTTGTTTTCTTTTTTTATTATTTTATCTTCTGCTCGTGTTTTCAATAGAGTGATGTATTTTATTTGAGCATTTCTTTCCCAGAATGGATCGTATCCCAATTCATAATAAAATATGGTCAGTCTAAACTTTTTGTCAACGCCTATACCTTCGCTAATTAAATTTTCAATATTATATTAAATTGATCTTTTATAGAAAGATAACACTTAGATATTACGTCAAAAAATAAGTTTATTATTGTTTTCATTTCTAATAGAAATGCCAATTGACACCTCGAGTTGGTGTAATGGTTATCAATCTCATTTTGCTAAAATCTATTAGAACTGAGTAGTGAGTTCGATCCCTCACGAGGTACCCAATTTTCGGCCTTGTGCTACATTTAAGCGGCACTTAGAAAATCAACTATTATAAATTTCAATGATTAAAATGCTTGAATAGGTTCATGTGATAGTTTATCTTAATATTTTTAATGACAAAGGGTCGACTTGTTGCTTACTGCCCACGTTCTTTACTCTAGATTCTATGCTGCTTCGAAGTATTTAGTAGATTTAGTTTTATAATTTGCGACTGGTTTCCTTGTTTAGGAAGAAACTGTGAAACCACATTCAGCCATATTAAAAGGTCGAAAGTGCTGCTCGAAGAAAGTTTGATGAAGCCACAACTTTCCATACCTTCAGAAATTTTACTTTAGCCATTGAATTTTTTAAAATTAAAAAAAAAAAGAAAGACAACCTCCTGGCCATGAAATAAAAACTCCCAGTGCCCTTTTAACATAATAGAGCCTACAAAAGATCCCATGTTGGAAAAAAACTGGTCTAAAGTGATATGATGAATAAAGTTTCAACATTTCAGAGTTTGTTAGTCAAAGACACATTAAATAAAGCATAAGTAAAGAATACTACAACTCCAAACATGTCGTGCCTTTAGCACAGTTGTATATCGGAAAGCGGTGTTGGGTTGGCCCATTATGGGATCAATTTTAGCAGAAACACTCAAAACATCTCCATATTACTGAGAACCTACACTGAAGACAATAACGCTGAGATGCTAGACCGCATAGTTGACCCTTAATCCAATCAAGATCTTATAACTTCAAAGCTAACACCAAATATGATAAAGCCACAGACATGATTTCGATCATTGCAATATGATTGAATGTTAGAAAAATCCCATCGAAAGAACCATTGCACTCCATCCCAAATATTAATCATGAGATGACTAGCTTATGAAAAATGGTTTCTTCTACATGGTTCCGGGAATTACTAAAAGTGGCATATGAACGGTTTTCAAAATAGTCAAATCTTGTGTTCATCAGAATAAATTTCAAGAATAATTGATCCAGCAGAAAAATTCCAGCTTGAATTCATTCAATCAATATTTGATTATCTTTGTATCCAAGAATTTTTTTTTATTCACTGCGAGTAGAAAAGGCATCTCACAATCCCGCCTTTATCTGTTTCTAACCTGTGCATAGTTCTCGATCAATGTTGTCATCAATATTTTCTTTCTTTTTTTAAATTGCAAAGACCCGTTTTATTTGGCAGGGTTCAAGGTAGGATCAACAAGAGGTAGGCACCAGTGATATTTGGCTCTTTCGGGATAGAGATTCGGAATTAAATATTTGATCAATATTGCATTGGAATAAACAATTTATCTACAAATCATATACATTGTGAAATGACAAAAATCTCTAAATAAGATAAATCTAATAATTTAGGTACAATATTCTCATTTCTCTCGAGATTTGTATTGTCAGGAATGAAGACCAGATTCAGATGTTCACAAAATAGGAATCAAGTATACATACATTTGAGATGGTAAATAAAATCCAAGACCAAATTGAAAAGGTAAAATCCAACATGGAAGCAAAACTCTGCAAAAGAAACAAGAAAATATAGGAGAATGTTTTACTTTCAAGCAGAACAATATTTCATGTTTGCAAGGAGAATTTAGTTTATCTCAATTGGATGAAAAAAAGAATCAAGAAATTATTAGAGAACTCGTTCTAGCCAAAAATAATTTAGTATATCATTTATAGAATATATGACATCTATTCAATCTCTTCAGCCGGGGTTTTGGAACATATCTAGAAATGGTTAAGCAAATGACTTTATATAATTTGAAAACAATCAAAACGAAGTATATGCATAAACAAACCGGTTCCTATAAAGTTTGTCAATGTTTCATCAGTGACTAAGCGTAATTATTGGGATAAATAATTTCATTTGAAAATTCATGTTTGAATTGTGACTGTTTCCATATTCACAAAAGCTTGTATCTTTAATTTGTTTGTGTAGATACATATATATATATATATATATATATATATATATATATATATATATATATATATATATATATATATATACAATATATACATTGATACTAATAATTTAAGTGTACCAAATGCGGACCCGAAATTTATGTACCAAAAAGTATATATAATGTCAGTTTTTATTTTATCTAAACTAAAGTGTACATTCAAACTGAGATGGTGTTAAAAAAATGTGAATACTTCAAAGTTAAAGTTTTATCTATGCATAAGATTTTATATACACCTAATGCATAAATGGTCATTACACCACTCGAGACACGTGTTAAACTTTTAGACGTACTGCAATATCTTTTACAAAATACTTTAGTTAGACGTTAGTACACACATGATGTTTGCAAATAAAAATTTTCAAGTTGAAAATATATTAAGATGTTCTTTAACTGGAAATAAAATAGCCAGATGCAATAAAAAACAAATGTTGATTTCTTTTTCTCCTGAAAACTGAATATTTTAAATCAAAACTCCCTTTTTATTTTGAGATAGAAAAATTTTTAACTTTTTTACTCTAGCAAAATGTTTTCAAACAAAAATCACAATTTAAATGTTTCCTTCTCGAGAGGCTTTTCAACATTTTAAAATGTTTACCAAATTCATAATATTTAAATTTGTCAATATTTTTTTAAATTTAAAGTAATAAATACATATTTTACATGGAAAAGAAGAATATTACAAGACTTATTTTCAAAACAATTGTTACTGCCTTTGTTAGAATTAAACTATTTTAAGACTTCCGATTCTACAAAAGAATTCGCTGAGGAAATAAATGAGAAACAAAATAACATTACCTGAAAGTGAAGAATTAAAGCTGATATTATCAACTGAAATGTATTTGTTCTGTAATGTACAGCCGGACGTTTTTTTAAAGGAACACACGTGGAATAATGAGTGGGAGATAACAGCCATTTCTCTAAAGAATAATATTTTAAATAAAATAATAGGTAACTTAATTAAAGAAATAATAATTAACAAATAAAATAAATAATTTAATTAAATTAAATAATAAATTAATTAATTATATCAATGAATAATCAATTAATAATTGATTAATAATTAAATAATATAAATAATAATTAATAAATAATTAAATTCAATAATAAAATTAAATAAAATAAATAATAAATTAAATTAAATCAAATTAAATAATTTAATTAAATAAATAATAGGTAACTAATTAAATTAAATTAATTAAATTGAATTAAAAGAAAACTAAGTAAAACTAAGTTTCACCGACCCCAGTTGATATTACTGTAGTTACTGACAATAAATTTTCTAACACTGCGATAAATGGGAAGTACAAAATTACAAACAACGATTCTGAAAGGATCACGTGGAATAAATCAAGGGGAGATAACTTTCTAATAAATATTTTTCAGATATTTTTAAATATTTTGTAACAGCCTTTTCTAAAGAATAAAATAATAGGTAACTTAATTAAATAAATAATAACTAAATGAATTAAATTAAATAATAAATTAATAAATAACAGATTAATAAATAATTAAATAATATAGATAATAATAATAATATAAATAATAACAATTAAATTTAATTAAATAATAAATTAAATTAGATAAAATAATAAATTATAAATTAAATCAAATAATAAAAATTAAATTAAATTAAATAATTAAGTTAAAAGAAATCTAAGTAAAACTAAGATTCACTGACCTCTAGTTCATAGTCACTATAGTTAATGACAATACCTTTAAAATATTGTGGTAAATGCGGAAGGTGTTCAAAATCGAAACAACGATTTCGACTACGTGATGTTTACAAAAGTCGGTGGTGTAGGAATGGAATATCCTGCAACACCTCCTCAATGTTCTGAATCTATCCAACTTCTGTGCACAGAGTTGGATGAATTCAAGAACATTGATATTCAGGGCGCTCTCGTTGGCTATTAGGCACGGTGTTGGTGCGTAAAGGAACGCTCAACTGGAGCTGACTAGCCCCCTTTTGCGTGTATATAAGGAGCATATTCTGTTCCTTCTTCAGTGATTTTTCCATTGCCATCGGAATCCACGACACTTGAGCCTTGATCTCTCCCAGCCAAGCGACGGCGAGTTTTTACCAACCACTTTTTCACACCATAAATACACTACCTGTCGACCCTAAATTCAAAAAAGAAAAAAAAAATCACTCAATTTCACAATCTATTTCAATCATATAACACACCACTTCCATACCTTTGAATAATATACCTTGTATTTCTTCCTCTTTCAGAAGAACTGATATTTTCCTGAATCATACGAACATTTTATCTGAAAACACTTGGTTCTATAAACTTTAACACGTAACACTCTGTCTCAATTTTGATATTCACAAAACCAAAGATTAATGCTCAGACCTTTCATACACTTTCCAGTTACACATTAACAAACTCACGAAACTGAAACGTGTCTATTAAAATAACGATATCTATTCGCATTCTAATTCCAGACGCAAAAGCATGTAACTCTGGTTTCTTCACTTGCATTTTTATCATGCAAAGAAAATCCTAGACTTATTTAAATTGTGTTGCAACCCAAGGACTAAATTTTTATTACGTATCATGATCAGTCATCGGATACAGTAAAAACCTTCCAGGACACTTTCATTTCTGTAGCTTTATTCATTCAAGACTCTCTCATTCATTACGTTTGATCACATATCAAACACCTTACATTCTTATAACACTGAATCACTAACATTTTGTAATCTTTACTGATATAAATTTGTTACATGTTTTATTCAACCAGTCTTGAATTTATTTGTGTCGATGCCTTTGTTTGTCTGAGAATTACAACAATAATATATATAATGATATATATTTGATTGTTTGTGGATTTTATTCTAAATAAACACGCACACTATTCAATACTAATTAATACACCCGTCATATAAATCCGCAACAAGTGGAACTCTACTCTCACCCATAACTTTTGATAGTCATTGTTTTATTTATTTAAAAAAAATAAGTATTTCACATTTAAAGAAACAAAGAATATTAAATCCCACAAATTAATATTCTCTTCTAGTTACTAGTTGGGGTTTTCTGCTAACCAGAGATAAAGAAATTGGTAACAAAAAAGATTATTTGAAAATAAAAATGAAATATTTCAGGTAGAATAATGACAGAGACGGCTTTTGTCCTGTCCATAAATAAACAAATAAAAATCATTCTAGTGTCAAAAATTATTTATAATAAAATAATTATACTAATTATAGTTATCGTTAATTTAAACCAATGAGAATCAACTCCAATTTTCTTGCACACAAACATATGACATTCTGACTATTGAACAAGCAGCTTACACAGATAGGGTCATCGACACATGCGTCAACAAGAAATGAATCTCCTTTTTCGTTTTTCCGGGCATGAGAGCAAAATTTATCTTTAGTACGCAACGAAAATACAAAGTAATGAAAGTCCGGGTAACTTCCTGCATTTTCTAACTTATACTTGTGATTAAATATTACATGCATCATCAAAACACTTACATTGTTACGAGGATGCATATATATATATATATAAATATTAATAATGTTTAAAAAGTTATAGTAAGGGATTCTACTGAGTCCTCCTTGTTATTACAAAAGTTTTAATTCATGAAGTAGTTGTAAAAAATAGGGAAATTAAAAATAGACAATTGGATGAAAATCTAGGGAATTCGAGATTTCAGAAGAAAAAATGAAAAGCAACCCCTATAAAAATAGATTTTGGGAAGAGAGTAGTTACTTGTTAAAAGGATTTGCTGACATTATCAACTCCGGCCCGATTCAGGATTTGTATATCTAGTCGTGAAAGAATTTACCAAAAGTTGCTGACCAACCAAAACCTGAAAGAGAACCCTACGGGAACTAAAATGGGTCGTATTGTGAATTTTTTAAATCTTTTCATTGACTAAAAAAAAGTATTCTTTATATACATATTTGGGGATATCCAAAAGGTATAGCATTTAAACTACTAGCCTCACTGGGTAAAGATACTTGACACCTTCCTTCCTCTTCGTAATACTTACTCCGTATCTCTACCAGTAGTAGACCGTTTTCTGTTTTGAATGCAAAAAAATTGTAAATTTTGTATATATTTTATTTGGTGTTTGATTTTTTTTTTTTTGTAATTTAGCCTGAGTTTTGGTCAATCATTTTTATTTTGTTACAATTTATAACACGTAACAATATATCTATCGTATATATATATATAAAAGGCAATATGTGAGTGTGTGTGTGACTGTTCCTTATGCACGCCAACATTTTTTAAGCTATGCCATTCAAACTTTCTTTGGGACGCATATCACAGGGAAACCATATTGAAACATACATTTTGAGTTTAAGTTCAGCAATTTTCCTTTCGCACTTTTTGGTCTTAATTCATGCAGATTTTTTACATTTTGCTCCGTAAAAACATCTCTGTAGATCTAAGACGTGGTTGCTAGATTACGTCACAGAAATCAGATCACACGTGTCAAGCGCGACTAAAATATTTTTATTAAAAACATTTTCACAGTATTTATTTTATTCCGACGTTTTATTTCTCTCTGTAAAATTAGATGTTGTTGAATTACGTCACAGAAATCAAATCAATGTATCAAAATGCGACTAAAATATTTTTATTAAAAAAAAAGAAAAAGAAAAATGAGCCTTTATATTTAATTTTTTTTTTAAATTCATTTGGTCAACAAAAATGTGAATATTTTCCCCGTAATTTTGAAACAAAGAAATATTAGAAAATGTAGGCGTGCATAGGAAACAGTCACACACAGACTCACAGATTGCATTTAAATATATAGATTATATTTCATGGTTCGCAGCGAATTTAAACGTATTTGTTTCATCCGATGAAGAAATTAAAATGTTCTGAGTTGCACGGGCAACGCCGGGTTATGATGCTGGTATATTTTAAAGTCACATGTGCAAAAGACTACACTTTTCTTATTTTTTTATTTTATCCTTGTGTCTACATTTAATCATAAACTTACAATTTTACTCAGTATAACAGTTTTTTTTCTTCACATCTTGCTGTTAATCATTTTTAAGTGTAGTTTTGTATATATAAATATTAGTAGTGGCGATTCTAGGTGGGCGGCAAATGAGCCAAGCCCCCCCATTTCGGTTGGCTCCTCGGTTGGCTCCCTCCACTTTTATAAGCTTCAAAATTTATGAAACTGATCAGTCTCTGATTTTGATAAGATTTGATCACTTTCCGCATTTTTCCACTCATTTTCTTTTTCATTTAGGTTCAAGTGAGAAATTATATTATTTAAATAATTTCATTTCAGATATATGTTTTTTCTTGATCGTATGTTCGACTTTGCCGAAAACATAACTAATGTTGGCTGATTTTTGAACGGCTGTGGTGTCCACAGCAGCATTTTGATTGATTTCATTGCATTATTTTATTTTCGCATTTATTTTTCTCTATTTATTTTTTTTGACTTATAGTTGTGTATATGATCGTCTGAAAATGTGAAGACGCTTCTTGATTTTGCCCCACTCTTCCTCAGAAAAATCTCAGCCCCTTAGTGCCCTCCGCTACACTCTTCTTCAGAGTTCCACAATCGCTACTGATTAAGGGGTTCATAATTACTCAGAGTTGTAACCCCACTACATGTACTTGTTTCGGCATTCACCCTGATGGAGAAAGATTCGTTGGGATTTGTTTAAAGGCAGGGTCCCGAATTTTACCCTGGTATAGACCTTGGCATTTTAATTATCCGCAACAGGTTACCAATACCTGCCGCGGTAGACAGGTTGCCAGCCAAGACTATAGAACCCAATCTGTCCTGTTATTTAACCCATAACTGGAGGGAATGGACGGATTAATACCTTTCCCAAGGGTATTAGCGCTGCGAATGCAGGGAATTGAACTGCTCCTCGATTTCTCGCTCCAAGCCGATATCCACTGTACCACAACGCATACATTCAAGAAATGCTTACAGTACTTAGTATTTCCAAGTGGTCAACCATCTAAGTGTTACCTGACCAGGCTCAACGTTACTTAACTTCGGTGATCGAACGAGAACCGGTGTATTCAACGTGATATGACCGTAAATACTGTGAATGTAAAGCAATTTCGAGTGATTACTTGCTCTTTTATCGTCTCTTCAAACCAAATGAAAACGTCTGCTTTGAGTAACAGTTACAGAAATGAAGTTGTCAAAAAGAAAAAAAAATGTGTAAGTTTTGGCGGACCTGAAGCGAGACTACCACCACGTTTAATTTCATTGTTTTTCATATTTTCTTTTTTTTTTTTTTTTTACTTTTTTCAGCGGAGACCTATCAATTACCCCCCCCCCCCCTTAGCTTTACGATTGACAAAAGAATTTTGAAAAATCAATATTTAAACATTTTCTGGCGGGGATCAATTCCTCATACAACGTTATATTCAATCGAGCCTCCATTTTGAAAACCAGTCAACGGTACGACATTACTGCCACCTGTAAATTTGTTCATTATCAACATTTTGGCCTTTTTTCAGTGCAATATTATTTTTTGCACCTTAAACTTACAAATGACAAAAGAATTTGCAAAAATTTTAATATTTACAATTTTAGGAAGATAACTGCTTTCATACAACTCATAGTGGCTTGAAAATGGAGGATCGATTTACTTTAAGGTTGTATGAGAAACTGACCCCTCAAATTAGTTTAAATATAAATTTTCAAAGCTTTATTGATAATCGGAAAGTTTGGCAAATTAATCGATAGGACTGCGTTTAAAAAAAAGGAAAAAAAAAACAAAAACAAAACAAAAACAAATGAAAACAACGAAATTAAGCGTGGTGGTAGTCTGCTTCCAGGTCACTTAAAATTTTTGAATTTCATTGCATTTTCGAAAGTTTTAAAATTGCAACTAGGTGAGTTACAAAACTACTGGAAAACAATGAACCATGCGAGTTTTATGTAATTTGCCACGACCTTGAAACCCCCACCCACCAACCGGGACAACAAACAGGTTGACAGAAAAGGTTAAAGCGTTTATTCTATTCTAAACGTCAGCTGACCTGTAGCACATTTTAGAGGCGTGACGATTTAATATCCGTAATGACTACAGCAAGTCTCTAGGATGATCAATCAAACATTTATGCCTGAACACGCTGTTTCAACTTTTGCTTTTTAGATGTCGATAAGACGTACCGTTCGTTGCCGAGCAGTAGAGGAAGTTTTACGGGTTCATGTTATGCTGACGGATAAATGAATAAAGGGAACTCGAAACGGCGAATTAGCAGAAAGTCTTCTGTGAAGATTGGTAAAATTGCTAGTGAAATGGTATTAACCTTTATCTCTCTGTATGATTTCATTTGCTGAACAAAATCTTTATCCTGTCTCTGAAGCTGACTATTCCTTGAAAATAGTGTTTGAATTTCATAGATCTATTGTCATACCCTACAATGGCAACAGAAACCATCTTTAAGTGAAATGAAAAATAAGGCTACTGCGATTGAAAGGCCTTGAGAAAGAATGCAGTGGAAAGGCAAGTAATATTAGTAAAATTAATGAGAATAGTAAAAGTCAAAAGGTTTGTGTTGAGCCTACAATGAAGAAATCTGGTATTTTGGAGTGGTACGGGCGGTTCAAAGTATAACAAGAAGATATGCATAGTGACACAAGAGCAGGACAGGGTAGAACTGATCAGATATTAAGTCTACACCTGACAGGAGAAAACTGTCCATGAACAGGATGACAGGGTGGCAGATTTACAAAACTATTTACGAACAGGAAATATTATGTTCGCGAATTTCACCTCGTTCTTTATTTACTAGAGTTAGCTGTTTGTGATTTTGGGATATTTCCAAGACAAAAAGAAAAATACCTATGAAAGGACAAAGATTTGATTACAAACATATAACTATTCCTGAAAGGTATTCCGAAAAAATGAGTTTCAATACTTCCAGCAATGGCGCTATCGTTTCACGAAGTGAATAGCTTCTCGCAAGCGAGAATTCCACAGGCGGGAAATGCGAGAAAAGAAGTTGAGGGATTAGAAATTATGTTTAATTACTTCGAAATTTTGAAAATTCCCTACATCGTGGAGAATCGTTCATTTTCTCTAAAAAACTATTTCACCCAAAGAAAGGCAATAAAGCCACTGCAAGGAAGGTTACGAAGTGTTTACGAGCAAAAAAAAAAAAAAACTTGATTGATAAAATAATAAAAAAACAAGAATTAAGAAGATAACAATTGGCATATTTAAAATTTTGAAATTCAAACTTGACTGGAGAAACAAGGAGCAAGAAGAAATTTCCATAAGCTAAAAGTGCGATAGAAAATAATTGTACTTACGGTTACATCTTGTCAGTTCAACTATGAAATGACGGGACTTTGCCACAAATCTAGTACTAGGCTTGAATCCATAAAGTTTAGGTAGCATAAAGGAAAGTTCATCAAAAACAATTCTCACGAAAGTATTTATAGAAAAGGAATAGGAAAGCTACGTTGAAAGTGACTGAAACCGAAATGCCAGATCAGGACCAAGAACGTTGCAGATTTTTTTTTGGATTTTATCAAGGAGCTCAAGGTAAATAGCAAGGTCAATGGACCATATGTGACAGCGATATTCTAAGCCTGAGCGAATGGGAGATTTAGAGATAAGTAAGATTGATTCTGGAAGAACATTCGTCTCACAGGACACAGTGAACCGATTTTCTTAGCAGTTGACCAAGCATTATGTATCATGGTTTTTGTATTATATGTTAAATTTCTGTGTTATTCTCTAGCGTTCATTCAAGAATCTCTAAATATATAGCAGGAGCACTAGACCAGATGTGGCAGCGATATTCTAAGCATGGTAGAATTGTAAATTTCAATTTGTAAGATAGATTCTGCCGGAGAAAATTGTTAGCATAAAACTTACGGCAAAGTCTCAATACTTTTACAGTTGAAATTTCTAGATGTAACCGTGTCTCAAAAGAGATATGACTAATGGGCAGATGATTTTCCCGCAGTGAAGGTTGCCATTGCTTTCTGTGATAGACTGTTGTTTGCCAAGGCTACAGAACACAATCTGTTCTGTTATTTAATCTATAGCTGGAGGGAAGAGACGGATTAATACCTTCCCTACAGTATTTATGAGTAAGTGAATGGGTAAGTGAATATTTTTTTATATTTTAATTTTTTCATTAAAATTTTAAATTTTTACCGTAATAAATTTTTAATCTAATTTAAATTTTTTTTTATCTACGCGTAATCTTGAATATTTAATTCTTTACTTTTCTTATTAAAAAGCAGTAGTTTAACTTTATAAATTTAGAGCATTGAGTGAACTTAAATTAACGTCTATTAAATTGTAAGTTTCAAAAAATAAAGCAGGTTTGAAAATGCACCTAATGATTGCATAACTGGCGCAACCAAGTCGTGCCATCGACGTAGGACAATATGTACATTTATTAATAGATATATAAAACAGCTCTGTTCATACCTACATTGAGCACTGTTTTATTAACACCTGAATAATAATACTATACACGTGTGTACCTGGTTAAGTAAATTTATGAATTCACGTTTACTAAATATACATATGACACCGCTTATATACAACACGTTAAAAATTTCTTGATTCCATGCGCCTATGGCTTAGTGGGTAGCGCCTCCGACAGATCCCGCCAGAAGTAAAGTCATTATATATATATTATGGACTCGCGTCCATTTCGACGTATGAGTGTCTCATTCAGTTAGACTGCCACACAAAGAATTGTTTTGAGTGATGAAAGCTTGTATAAACATCCACACTTTTGGATCTGCTGATAACTAACGATTGGTGCAGAAATTCGCCACAGATCGCATGAACAGCAGAACTCAGTTATTTAACCCATAACTGGAGGGAAGGGATGTATTAATACCTTTCCCATGGGTAACAGCAAATGAATGCAGAGTGTTCGACTGAATTGGAACTCGGCTCACCGATTTCCCCTCCTCATTAAATTGAATATACGTCTATTATGTTTAATCATGAGCCGTTCTAAACATCCTATTTTGGTTATAATTTCTGGTAAAAATAAAACCAAACAAGCAACCCACACTCATAAAAATCACATTTCAATCTAGACAACACCTACATTGCATTTAGATACGCTCTGGTTAACATTTCGACTTTCGCGTGGTGACGTCATAAGAATCGTATTACAAAGTTACGACCTGCGTCTGCTATTCGGTGACTCTTTATCGTCGCATAGCAATGTTTTATGTCAGCACAAGAGAATATCACCACTGATGGTGAATGTCTTTATGTTAAGGTCCCTGTAAATTTCTGAAGATGGCTCATGTGAGTCGGTATTTACGACCCAGCATAAAAAACATTCAAATGTTGGACAATTTTTTGTCTTTATTATCGACTGAAATTAAAGCCAAAATACGATATTTAGAACGGCTTATAATTAACTATATACAGACATTCACTGTCTGTTATATTTAACGATATATATAATTTATTATAAAATATTTTAGGCTTTATATTTTGATAAAAACAACTATGTATATTGTATAACACAAGGAACTTTTTACTTCAAAACTTATTTAATATCTTTTATAATGTTGCAATCGCATAGGACAAAAAAAGAAAGTGTCAAAAAAAGAAAGTCAGTTCCTCCTTGCTATATTTCTGTAACTGTTTATTTATCATGGAATTACAACAAATCACATGAAAAAGTCAATAAAAAAGCAAGAAGATATGGTAACTACTAAGACTTTGCCTGAGAACAGAAGGAACCATGACGCGTCTGAGGATCGAAGGAATGACACAGCAGAAACAATTTCAAAGACTGTAACGACGAAATTACAAGAATCGGAATCCTGATCTATATTTGCTTCATTGAAAAAACAAGGTGGAAGTCAGTTCAGTGACAATAGCAGATTTGTTAATATTTGCTTCACATTGTCGTTGAGGATTTCTAAGTTTTATCCTGTGAGCAGTCATTTTACAGATTTTTTAATGACTGCCTCATCATGGCGGACGGGAAAAAAATAGATTATTACAACACCCATTAAATAAAAGTTCGTGGTAAATTATTTTTTTTTAGAATTGAGTCTACCCCCATCAAGGCAGTAAAGCTACTAAGGCAAAGAATTTTTTATGATCAAGGTTGCCCCGGGCAAGGCATTTTACTGCCACTGTTTTGCAGGGGGTACATAGGAGGAAAGTTATGAAAGAGTGACAGGTTATAGGGGGTTGTCAGAAGTAAGAGAAGGGATGTAAATACAACCCTGCTCCATAAAAAACAGTTTGTTACGTAAACGGAAAACACCATTATGTATAAGGAAAAGTTTATTATATATATTTTAATCATATCACCCCGAGCAAGGCGGTAACGCCACTGATGTGCAGGGGGCTACGTAAGAGTGAAAAGATTGGAAAAGAGAAAGCCGGAAACCACATCCTAAACAGGAACAAGGATGAGCCTCTACACCTGTTCAATAAACGTGGGTGGA